>JAQIYH010000219.1:0-11517 GCA_034700885.1 Paratullbergia callipygos | reverse complement strand
GTTCAGGATTTTAGACCGACTTCAGAGCGAAGTTCAGGATTTTAGACCAATTTCAGACTTCAGACTTCAGACTTCAGACTTCAGACTTCAGGGTTCTATCCTGACCCCACGAAGGCCTTTACGTAGAAAGCGAACAGGGAACACCATGTGCGGCTTCATCTGGATCAGAAATAGTTTAAATATAAATAGTTGTAGAAATGTGTATTAACTGTACTATTGTTGACTATAGTTAAGAATACTAAGTTACCAAGATTTTAATACTCCTAGAGTGAAGTAATTGACCCTGAATAAAATGTCATGTACTTAATGTACTATACCAAGAAATTATTAATTTTATTCATACGAACACTGATCATCAGCATGCGTCCGCCATTTCGATTTGTGGGTACGAGTGCATCAACCGACATTCTGCAGCTCACTTGCATGAACATCTGGAACTAAGAATTCTATCATATTTGTTAATTGCTGTCAATGCTTTATTTCTTTTATTAATACAAAAGGCAAAAATTTTACACTCAACTGAATGAACAAATTGTACTTCTACACGTACTGCTTACAAAATTACAATTCGACAATACAACCAAGTCCAAGTCGTCGCTTGATTGTTGTTTCACAGGTTTGTGATATTTCACTCGTCCCTTCGTTCATGGATATGCGTTGAAGTCTCATATCAGGTGCAGCGAAGGCATAATATCCCGAAACATCTGTGGCTGTGGGATACCAATTCCTTTTCTTATGGTGGGACAATACAAATTGACGCAAATTTCTAAGGTCGGTGATCCCAGGTGCTGTCTTCATGCTCATCACTTCTTCGTAGTTGATTTCTGCGCTTGCGCTGGCAAGTCGTTCTCGAAGTACTGCACAGTGGTCCGCATCAATTCCAGTCAAGTCATGGTCAATGTATCGCAAATACTCGTAACTGTAGTCCATTGAGTCCTTGTCCATATGCAAAGTGAAGGTGACGTCCAGAGTCTCCAGTGCAGGCCATGCAGTCCAGATAAGGAATAGACACTCACGCCGAAGTCTGATTGTGAGTCGAGTCATGTGCGGAAAGTGTGCAGTTAGAATGTTGATCATTTCAATGGATTCGATTCCATCACCTTCGAAGAAATTGATTTCATTTACTGGAGAAGTTGACAACGAAGCCAAGCACTCGTCCCATGCTGCTCCTACGCCCTTGTAATAATATGCCAACAAAATTGACTTCAAGGCAGGACAGCTTTCGAATCGTACGCCCGTCGGTTCTGAAGCAATCATGAGCGTTTCCAAAGCATCCATTCTGGGTACATGGAGACGACTTTCAGCACACGCTTCCAACAGCGAGCCGAAAATTCTAAGAAATAAACCTTGCAAAGTTTTCGTTTGCAGCGACAGGAATTCTGTGATGTACCCAAGCACCTCCTGCCGTTCTCGCCTTGGTGGCAATCTGAACATTTTCAAGTTGAAACTTGCCAACTGCAAATTATCCATGCCACTCATGTGAAGCATTTGAGTCATGAATTCATATCCAGGACAATCCAGATCACGCACCGACTGACACACTTCTGGATTCGCCTGGATACAGCGAAGGGCATGTGTAAAATTTGAACGTGAACAACTGAACTTTGACAACCGAGTTGCTGCACGGATCAAATCACTTTGCAGTTGCCGCATATTCAGTGTAGAGTCCAGGAACAGAATCAGAACTCGAAGGTGTGGGAGAATCTGCCATTTCCACTTGTCTTGGTCACCATCCTGGTCTGCATTAAGTGCGCGATTCCATTTCCAATCTATGGTCAACTCATGCAAAACTGGCGTACAGTTGAACAAGACGTGACGTAGGCCAGTCGTAGACAATTGGCTGCGAGAGTCGTCGTCCACCTTGATATTTAGTCTAGTTAAATGTGAACTCCAGGCCGAAAAGAGTTCAAGAACTGGTAGCTGAGAAAAGAGACTACGCTCTGCACCAATCCCAGTGCCACCACGAGCCTCAATTGTCAATGTCACCAGAGGAATATCATGGCTTTGACGAAGTGTCGTAGCCAAGAGTCCAAGTTTCTGGACGACGTCTTCAAGTTCACCACTGATTTTACACTGACAAACATCCAGGACGCTGTGGTATCTCCAATCACTCCAAAGTTCTGGTGTCATGACTGAATTCCAAAGGTTACATGTTGATCGGAGATGGACGAGATCCGTGACTTCCATTGCGTTTGCAACATTCGTCATGATCTAAGGGATCAAAATCAAAATGTCATTGAAATATGTGACTGGTGAAGTTAGCGAGAGGTATGAGGTTGAATTCCATTCCATCATTTGAGTTTCTTACTAGATCATTATGAGCCAAACTTGTTAAATTCTGTGTTCGTGTTGGTTCTTCTGCTTCCTGTCCCTCCAGAAAGCAATGCGTGGTTGTGGTTTGGCGTGAACGCTTTGAGCAAGAGTCATGTCCATCCACCACCGAAGTGTCTGCTTCTCCGTTGGCACGCTTTCTTCCATCAGATTGCTCTTCACTTTCCCCATCATCAATCGTGCCTACAATTCCAGATGAGGTGGCGCTTTGGGAGGCTGAAATTATTTTTTCCATTCTTTTGATCGTAAATATCAGTCGAGTGTTTGGAATTCAGAACGGAATTGATGGAAATAGTCCAAGGAGGTACTGAAGTGAGTGAATCAAGAAAATATGTTGGAAATTACAATGAGTTGGTCGTACTCTAAAATAAATGAGTAAGAATTGTGCAGAATGAAAACGAGAATGCAACTAGGCCCACACTCTTACTATATGGTCGGGGTGTATGAACGGTGAGCCGGTGAGCGTGAATGTCCAGTGAGTCCAGCAACCAGTAGCCACTTGTGAATGTTGTGAATGTGAAAGAATGAAAATCTATTAATATTAATATGTGGAGACCATATGACTTGAAGCAAAATAAATAAATAGTTCAACTTCGAATGACAACGCATTCGATCTTTACTTCTCTGCTACTACTACTACAACTACACTACTGATTGCAACCACCCTTTGAAATTGTCTTAAAAACTGAAACTGAAGTGTACTGAAGCATGAATGTGGAAAATGTAAATAGAGCGTGGACGTGGACGGCATGGCATCATTTCAAATTATTACGGAGCGGAGTTCAAGCATTAACACATGTGATCTGTGATGTGAAGTTCACATGCTTGACTTCCAAGTCAAAAATGCGCCAATTTCATTTCATATTCATCTCTATTTTCTCTATTCTCTCTTGCTTGCTGTATGCGGTGGATTTTCTTCTGCTCCCATTTTGCTCTGCGTTGATTTTTCTATACTTTATTCTACTTGTTGTAGTAACTCCGAGAAAACTTCTGTATTTGTGTAGCATTGTCAATTGACATATTTTTATGTTCGGTGTTCCACTGGCTAATTGTTCGTCGTATGAAGTACACAACCAGGACAACCATAACCAGTGCTTCAACTTATTTAGTACGAGGCTACCCATATCAGCATTTGAGTCATTTGACAATTGGCACTTTTCTTCAGGTAACCCTTGCGCTGCTACATTGTGTACTTTGAATAATGTATTTCCTATTTCAGTTCGTAACTAATAATTTTTGTGTTGCTAACTTTACTAACTTATAGAAATACTCTTCAGTAAATTGATTGGAGCGCAAAGATGAGCAATCGCCCGTACAAAATTCCGAAGTCGTCTACGAAGAAGAATTCCACCAAACAAAAGAACCACAACGTCGTGCATCCGGATGGAAAAGAGAAACTGCATTCTTGCAACATTTGCGTACGACGGTACCGCTGGAAACATAACTTGACGGAGCACTTGAAGTCCCACTCATCAAATGAAGATCTGTATTCATGTGACGAATGTGATCGGGTGTTCAGTAGGAAAAGGAGTCTGACAAAACACAAGGTTCGACATCTTGGCGAAAAGAAACATTCGTGTGATATCTGCGACGATTGATTTTTGACACGTGATGAATTAAAACGCCATCAAAGAGTCCACACAGGGGACGCTCCGTACACATGCACATACTGTGTCAAAACGTTCTCAAGCAAGCGGAATTTGCACAATCACCTGCGCCAGGACCATACCAAAGAAAAACCATACTCATGCATTGACTGCGGAAAGAGTTTCGTATGTCCTCAAACCGGCTCAAAAGCCATTCCACGGTGCATACAAACGAAAGGCCGTACAAATGTCTTGGGTGTGGGAAAGATTTCGGAACTCTGAGTGCACTGAACAGACACAAGAAACTTTATACTAAAGATATGAAGTTCGGATGCACACTCTGTGTAAAAACGTTCAGATCCAAATCTCACCTAGAGCGACATATTCAGAGCCATACTGGCGAGAGGCCATTCCCATGTCCAATGTGCGAGAAGAAATTCTCTAGAAACGATGTATGCACTAGACATATTAAAAGCGTCCACACTGGAGAGAAACAATTCCCATGTCATGCGTGTGGTGCAAGTTTCGCTCGCGCTTCGAACCTAAGGTCTCACCAGAAAATACATGACGAGTTTCGGGAGGTCTTCTCCTGCGACCACTGCACGAAGACATTGTTGAAGAAATGGAACAGGGACCACCATATCCGACTTCATCTGAATCAAGAGTAGCAGAGTAGTTCAATGTTCTAATGCAATTTGTATGTAAATGATTTGTACTTTAGAATATTGTCGGGCAACACGCGTATGTAAATAAATGCTGAATAAAATTAGATGCACTACCGCGTCGAAAAATAGCATCTGTACAGTATTCATGCAATGAACACATCCATTCATCAAGCCATTTTCATGCGAACCACTACTGGCCAAATGCAAAACGTTTCTGGAACTGACCCAGAACTCATGTTGGTTGAGCCATAAACTGGTCCAGGACTGGATACACATCCACGATGTAACGGAGCTTCATGGCCACTGTTCCCAATAGTATTTACCTCAAGTGCACCAGACACCCTTCTGAAGGTTGGCTCACTTCCGAATCCCTCCGTGTACTCTGCCGTAATTCTCTTTTCACTATAAAGAGCAGGTTATGACACTATGACTCTCTATGACACTCAGGTTAATTTCAGTACCAGAACCTTGTGCACAGACATGTGTCTGCGACCTGGATCATTTGTGAACGTTCAACTTATGGATCCTATACATGGCAACGCTTAAGAGGAAACACAGATTGGATGCAATGTAAATACAAAGATCTTGACAGTAATTCAAGTTTATTGAGAAAAGACGCAAAAAGCTGTGTCAAGACATCAGACGTCTTCAGTATAGAATGCACAGGATCCTTTCCTTGCCTGGTTATGTACCCGATTCCTTTTTGTTTCCACTCGAGTAGGAACCTGGACAAAGTGTTTGCGAGGTTAATGGATTTTTCATACACGTTCAGCTCGCCACACAATTCCTCACCATATTCAAACTCGAATTCAAATTCGTCCGAAACCTCCTGGTCACCGACCTTCACATTCACGTTCTGATTCATATTTACATTCATTGGATAGAAGGGCGTCTGGGAATCACTCTGACCATCAACAGGCTTGATATGACTTTGAATGTAGGGACCCAAGAGACGTAGGAGGAACTCCTTCGAATGGACCAGAGAAGATGATTCCAATGGAGCCGTTAGGTTGGCGCCCTGTTCGGGCGCAGGAGTAGGACTAGGCGTGGGCATAGACTTGGGTTTACCTTGTTCCAAGTGGGAACCAGCGATGTGCCAAGCAGAGGCAACGGTGAAAAGCAGGCAAACCAAAAATGCAGACATGGAATTCTGGATCTCCATCTTTGAATGTCTTCAATCTGGACTCTCAAAAGCGATTGAGCTAAAAGATCCAAGCATTGAACTTGAATCAAATCAAAGATCAGCCTGATAGATACTTGCCACATATCATGGATTGTGAATCAGAAGCCACAAACCAAAGGAAATGATCTCATGAAGACGAAAATAAAGTATTGCATCAGTCTAAGTCCATACAATAATATTTATTGGGTATTTTAATATACTCTCAAGATGATACTTTCGATTTTTATTTTTTATTCAATGTGACAATAGATTTCCCAAATGGAAAGATAACAAGTGTTCCTTCTACGTATTCATGAATTACATTGTGATAGTCGAGATGGTGGCTGACGACTTGTACTGATCCACTTCCTCAAAACTTTTGAACTCCATACTTTCTTCCAACTTGGAAATCGTCTTGTTTTTTGCACATATAGAACGCACCAGGACTGCGACCACAATGATGAGGACAAGTGTCAATGTAGTTGAGAGAATGACAAGCCAGACCATCCCATTATTATG
Source organism: Paratullbergia callipygos (assembly GCA_034700885.1). Classification (NCBI taxonomy): domain Eukaryota; kingdom Metazoa; phylum Arthropoda; class Collembola; order Poduromorpha; family Tullbergiidae; genus Paratullbergia; species Paratullbergia callipygos. The sequence goes on along the minus strand of JAQIYH010000219.1, from coordinate 5,254 downwards.
CATTCGAGAATGAGGACGATCTGTCAAGACCAATTAGAGAAAGACAAAGCTACAATAGTCAAGTAACAATTTGAACTTCTACATGCTAAAAGTATCATAAATAAATATTAGGCTCCCACTCTTACTCTTACCTCTTACTCTCAAGCTGAACTCTTTTGACGTCAATCCAACCGGATTAGAAGCTATGCACGAATACTCTGCTTCATACTCCAGTCGCATACTTTTGATTACAAGTGCTGACCATTGGTCACCAATTAAATTTTGAAATGAATTGTTCATCGCAATGTCAAATGTCGTTGCCATTGGAATCGAGGTACTGGGACACCCTGACCGCATGAACAATTTAGGACCGTTTCTTGATCTTCCACATTTGCCACGACGGCCACTCGTGCATTATTTTCCATAACAGGAATGTATGACGCTGAAAACAAACAATCTCGTTAGAATGTGATGGCAAGTGAAAAGTCATGTACTTCAGTGACATAGCGAAATGTATGCGCTGGACACGCGTACTTATTGCCTGAATATTGAATATTTTGGTTGCATTTCCAGTAGGATTCCATGCTGTACATGAGAACTGCTCCATAGGAAATGTCACCGCCTCTCCGTAGTTACTACTAAATCGATTTGATGTATACAGTTCGTACCGATCTAAACTGCGTGACCGAAATCCCATGTATACATTTGACGTGACATTCCAATAGTATTTTGGTGGGGGTTCGGACTCAAAGTCACAACTGAGAGTAATGGACTCGTGGGTGTAGAATGTGATGTTTTGTTGCAGAATTGACTCCCCGGTAGCAGTGACAGGAGCAGAGGAGCCTGTAAAAGAGTATATACAATACTTACTGCCAGCCTACCTGCCTGCCTGCCTTCTACCCATTTAAATGTTATTTTGATGTTATACCTTTGGCTTCTATGTCCATGGAATAAGTGATCCAATTCGTCGAGTTCCATGGTGGAATGTGGCAGGAAATTCCAAACAAGTCTTCCTCAATCGGTACCAGTAATTCAACTGAATTCTCACCCCAAATACTTAAACCGGTCTTGAAATCACTCGATCCAGTGGACCAAATCTCATTGAGTCCTCTGCCAAATGAAGCAGGCCGTGAATATTGAAAGACATGTGAGATTCTCCATATATACTTTGAAAGCACTGAACAAAGTAAAGCAGAAGGTCACGAGAATACTCGTTGAGACAAGAATGCTGAACTGAACAAAGAATTCGAATAGCTATGTGCAGAGTCATGAAGTGGTTGTAAACGTCTTCCTGGATTATGCCGTTAAGAACCACGGGGCCCGTGTAAAGCAGGAATAGCCTGAGTTCAGTTGCCTTCCACCTGTCGATTTCTTTCATGCTTCTCGGCTTTCGAGAAAAGTCGCTGGAAATAGCAGGAGCTAGCATTTCCAATTTGTTTGACATCAAGTCTACCTGACGAGCACTGAGTCTGTACCGTTTATCTCGACCTCGAAGCCATAACAATATCAACTTTTTAGTAACTCCAAGGCACACAAGATGCATATAGTCATGTGGAAACTGTTCGACCATATCAATTGGAAGCCTCTCAAGAGCTGAAATTCCAACCTTATGGGTGTCGTCAGATAATTCATCCGGTTCTGCCCGAAATTCTGCATTAGTTCGTTTTTGCATGCTCGTTCCACAAAACACTACTCGATTTTCCACATACTTGCCCTCTATCTTGCACGACCCACAACTGAAGTATCCATTATGTCCTTTAATACACTTAATGAATGCCTTTGCTGGTGCGTCGCAAATAAAGGCGTGAAGTTCAACTTTATAAGACTGTCCTTCAAACTCCAGCCCATTACACAGAAGAATTTGCATCTCATCTACAAATCTAACCATCAGATCAGTTGAGGACGAAGGCTTCCCCATGCCACAGTAAATTCCAATGGGTACCGGGTCAATAGCACGTGGCTCAGATATGCTACATAGAATAGGCCAGAATTGCTTCGAACTACTTTTTGAGATTGGCAAACCATCAACGTTCACTTGAAGTCGTATGACTTTACAATCGCCGATTTGGCCAGCTTTCGATAACATCACGCGTATACCCTCTGCCACACCGAAGTGACAGTACTCACCCGGTGGCATTTGAACTAGTGGTGTCTGTTTTGGTGTCTCCAGTAACGTACGCCCGTCTAGTGGTAACTCGTCCGTGCCTACATTGTGTACGCGCAGTGTATGCAACAAGGAGGTCAATGCAGCGATTGTGATATTGTTTTTCAAGGACCACTGAGCCAAATCAAATCGGAGAGACAATGCACTATGCCCAATATCGACACTTTCGACACCAACCTCTTCCTCTGACTCGCTGCTACTAAATACGTTTAAAGAAGTTGGCTGAAACCCCTGCCCAATTTGATCATGTTCGTCACAATTCAATTCTTCTATACCTGGACGGCTATCTAATGAGTTTGATGAACTTGTTGACCTGGTCTCAGCTCCTAATTCTGGAATTCTACTAAGAATTGGATAAACTCCTATTCGTCTTCTAAGCTGAGTAGCGCTAATTTCACTTATTCGCTTTCGATGCATGCCTTCCAAGTCAAAGATGTACAGTTCAAGAGAGAAGAATTAATTACAAGTTAGCCTGGATCGCTAAGCCATGAATGGCCGTTGGACCCTATTGGCAATTGTCAGGATATTAATAGGAATGGTTGAGGGACTGTGATTTCGAATTCGATCCTATAATTCAAAGGAAGATGCCCTCAGTTTGCCATAATCAACAAATTATGTATATCTATAAAGTTGCTGCCACTTCAAACTCACCTCACCTCAATCCCCACAATACAAAGTTAATGTCAGATTAAGAATTAAATGGTTGTCACGCAATCAATCTGTGGTCAATTAAGTTGAATTTAGAAGATGACGTCATGTGTGGTGGAATTAGTCGACAATATTTACAACCTTCAACTTGGGCAACAGCAGTCTCTCCGGAGGCTCAGTCTGTCCTGTTCGGAACGTCAGGTGGAGGAGTAGTAGCTGGCGCTTCTTCACTTCCTAAATGCAATAAAGAAGAATGTGCAAGATTAGAGGTAAAGTAGTTCACTGAAGCCAAATATGTTATTGCAGTGTGTGGGTCTCACATAGCGGAACTCAATTGTAATCTGAAATGGAATGACGCAACAACATGCGTGTATTGCCACATTTGTGCGTTCTCACACCTTGCTAGGTTTAAATATCACATGATGTTCTATTGAGCGCTGCATTTGAGAGACAAAATCACAATCCGGTTTAAATTACATGCTATGTGTTAGAGCTAGTAACTAGCGACAGAAGTCAAGTACCAAGTCATCTTGTAAGTTGCCAAATATTCTGCTAAACAATGGATGTTCAGGTAATTCTTTAATTAAATCTTAGACAAGTAAGTCGATACTGATTAACTCCATCCCGTGTTTTGCCATTTAAAGGAACATCTGCTTAACTGGGCAATTTCTGCTACGATGGATGAGCGATTGGATTTTTTATACAAATACCTAAAGGTCATTCCAGCCAATGAACTCGATCCAGTCATAAAAAAGGTAGGACCTAACATACAAGCTAAATTCCAGGAGAAATGCGTGATTGAAGAACCAAATTGGTTGTAAGACCACGATTTCTTGTCCCAGGTTCAAGCTGCAAAGAAGCGAAGCCGAAGACAGCAGGTTGGGAATGACAAGGAGAAAATCCAAGCTCTAAAGAAGAAGTTGAAAATTGCGAAGCTTGACGAGATACCGAACATTGAGAAGGAAATCAAAGAAGCGGAAGAAAGACGTCGTGCATACGAAGAAAGCAAATTACAATCACGTGGAAATGTCCCTGAACCTGTAACTCCTTTGGGGGCACTAGCAGTCCCTTCTGGGGCTCAAGCTGTCCACAAACAGGACTGGGTTCAATTTCCAATGAATGACTACATCAAAGACACGTGTTTCGAAAAGTTTTTCCCAACGAACTACGTGTTTCTGGATTGTGAGACTGTGATGCTGAACAACGGTGAACTGGAATGCGGATCTGTGGCTGTAGTAGATCATAACCAGAAAACTATTTACAAGACCCACGTTTTCCATGCGGCTAATACGTTCAAGATTAACCAGTTCACAACCAACTGCAATGGATTCAACTACGATTCACTAGCAGACCCTGCATACCCGAAATTAGAGGAGGTTTCAGATAGAGTTCAACAACTGATCGATAGCAAGTTGGTAATACTTGTGGGCGGAGATAATGGGAAACAAAACTCTTACAACGACCTGATATCTCTAAAACTTGATGCGAGTAAGATTAGTGTCTACAATCTACATTTTCACTTCTACAAAACAACAAGTGAAACGACAACGGTCTTACCGATGGGTGATGAGATAGCTGCCTTTATTGTTGAACCGATTAGTTTACGTCGTCTTTGTATGAAGTACTTCGATCTTGACATCCAATCTGGAATTCACGATGCAGAAACAGACGCTCTGTACACAGCTAAAATTTTTCAAGAAATTCTACCATTAAAACTACAGCCTGGTTTAAAAGATTTCATTGAATATGATAAGAATAGGATGTGTGCTTACCATGAAAGATACGTTGATTTTGATGATGAACCAAAAATGAGGACACTGATGGCGAAGATAAGAGCAGCAAGATCAAAGAAAGCCTGGAAACGCTAGCGTAATAAATAGCGCTTGTATTCACAGTAAACGTAAATATTTAAACTATTGTAATATGTTAAGTTAATCTTCTTGAAAAATATCAAATAAAATGTGAAGATTCCTCGAAATCAATGTTCACTCGACAAGTCACTAACAGCTACTGAACCGTACTCATGCACAGAGCTAGGATCATGGCGTCGCGTTCTTACTGCGCAAACTGTTGTACATTTTGAATACTTTGGAGCTACGCAGAAGTTGTTCTTTTAGTATCCTGGACGGTGAGTCCAGTTTACTAACAATGGAGCTACGCAACAAGGAGCGTAGCGCAAGACCAATTTCGGAGTTCCGTGGGAAGTTCAGTGCTACATGGGAATAGACCTACCAAACAATAGACCTACCAATTTAGAACCAAATCCTTTTATTAAGACAAAGTTGGAATTGCTTTCTGTAAAGGGTATCTGTACAAATTCTTACATTGGAGTCTGGAACTTCATGACCTCTAGTTTTTCCTTCTCAATGTCATTACGTGCCTTCATTAATTCCCTAATATCCTCGAATACTGCCACCTGGGCTTCCATCAGATCAACCTGACGTTTCAGCAGCGTGTCGGTGG
>JAQIYH010000218.1:0-11525 GCA_034700885.1 Paratullbergia callipygos | reverse complement strand
ACTAATCGTTGAATGTTTTCTTGTAACAGAGAAACTACTTCCACTGCTACCTGTACTGCTTTGTGTATCTCCTGCTGGTGCTGTTGTTGTTGTTGATAATGATGATGCTTTCTCTTCAATTTGTTCGATGCCTGTGCCACCACCACTTTGGCCAACTGATGCTGGACCACCTTCACCTTTACCAGCTGTATTTCCCATTATTATGGATGGATGGTAGATCCGGCTGTGTACTGTGTAGACACAAAACAAGAAAAAGGCATTTTGATTCAAATGAAATATGACTTTGTGTGAGATTACTACTTCCAAAATCCAAAATGATGGATGCATTTCAAATCTTTTGGTCATACTACGATTCTATGTGTGTAGTGTATTGGTATGAAAGCTTTTGATCTCACAAATATGCCAACTTGCCAACATCAAACCTCATTTGTCTTTAATTTGACAGGTGCAACAACAACATTCGTGTGCAGTTTGCAGTTTGCAGTGAGTGCACAGATGAAAAGAAGGATTTTTGCTGATTTAGCTTGTGAAATCATTCCTTCGTAGCATCAATCATGGTTACTACCTTTGATATCGCAATCGCATGCTGGATGTGGACTGTGTACATGGACCATGTTCATATAGCCCATGACAGGACAGTGATAAATTTCAATTGCAGCTGCAGACTGTTTTCAACCATACATAACTTACTAACAATCCGACATTATTTAGGCAAAGCAATAAATGAACTTTTAGTAAAAGTCACCGTAAATAAAACCGGAAGTCACAAAAGTTCCACTACTAAAATCTCATCCATAAAATTCCTTTATGCGTATTATGCATGTTTGAAAACTGTTGTGTGTATGAGAAAATCGTGCATGCAATTGTTGTTTTGGGAAATGATGAACCAGCAAAACTCAAAGTTTTTTAAATGCAGAATAAAAGAAGCTTCGCAGCGTTTGAAAGAATGTCAAACCACTCAGCATCATATGCTGTAAAAAGTTTTAAAAGCACACAATAAAAAGATTTTATATACATACACAGAAAGACAGAACACAAATGAGTCTCATCTATTATATTGCATTGTTGAACTCATCATGTTCTATTTTTGTTTTTACTTTCTCTGAAGATTCTTATCGTCAAACATCATATGAACATCAATGCTACTTCTTCCAATAAGCCAAGAAGAAAATGTTTACTTTGTGTGTGTGTGAGTAGCATCATTGTATTCATCTGTTCTTTTCTTCCAGCAGCAGCGTGTCACTTTGTCATTCAAAAACTTGCATGAATGAATGTCATCCTAATAAATAGAACAAGTTGAGTACCATTCGCCATTCCGGTTTTCTTCCTGTCTTCTTTTTTACACGTGTACAGGGCAAGCATTCTTTCTTACACAAGACAAGAGAAGAATGACGTAAATGAGAAGAAGGATGTGCCATGCGCTACATGAAATTCAGTGATCGACACAATCGACAAACCAACAACACTAAAATCTCAAAGTGTTCATGAATATGAATGTAGGTCGATGGAAATCTTTTCTTGTTACTAACTAAGATTCTATCTTTGGAAACATTGATTCTATTTGTAGTTTGCAGTAGTCGTCGGTGAGACTAATCTATTGAGGCATATGAACCACAACAGACAATAAGGCAAGGCAAGATAAGACAAAGAAGAAGCCAGCCAGCCAGCCATCACCAGCTGTTTTCTCCACCATCAGAAATGTAACGTTTATTACAGTGACAAAATACTAATAAAGCATCCAAGAACAGAAACAAGAACAAGAACTTGGTTGTTACACAAAATTTCACTGGAAAACTGAAACAATTTCATTAAGTTTTCTAATGTGTTCTTGTACATGGTACAAAGTACGTGAAAGGGAAAGACAAGACAAGAGTAAGGACGAGTCACAGCCTCACAGTGCAGTGCATCTGTGCTGCTGCATGTTTTACGAGAAATGATGAAAATGTAATAATGTTAATGACAATGATGGCGATGGTAGTAAAACAAAAGAGAAAGCAAGACTTGCTAAAGGTTCTGATGGAATTGTAATTAATAAGACCATCAAGAACAGAGAACAGAACGCAGTCAACCCAGTCAACGCAGACACAAGAACAAGACTCAAAATTTTAATTGTGTCATGGTACAAAACGTACTACATTGTAACTACATTTTACACTACACAGGCTGCAAAGATGAGACGATCAAATAAATCCTTTTTCAAGTAGCTGACTACTGAGTGAGTACTATTTCACCAATGGAAATGCACTGAAATACTTCCAAAGTATTTGCCTTTGCATTCTACTTCTGCTTTCTCCTTCAATTTTACTATTACATTTGTGCAAGCAAGTAGTTGAAAGGGAAAACCACAAAATTTGAAACCATGCTTTTACACGAAAGACTGAGACTGTGAGACTGAGATGAGATGAGATGAGACTAAAGTGCTGAAGTAGTACGTATAATAGAAGGATGGGATATCTCATTCAAGTACAAATACAGACTGCGTACAAATAATACAAAATAGGTTTGAAGTTTAAGCTTGGACAAACTCAAGATACTACAAATACTTCCACACTTTGTACATTGTACGATTACGCATTTATTAAATTAAAGTTCAGAAATTCCCTTCAAGCAAAATTTGGTATTTTTTTCTAAACCTCACTCACAATTTTAGGTATCTTTATACTAACAACAATAATTCTAGCCTGGCTGGATTGGGTTCATGATTTATGCCCTGCCGTCAACGCCAAGTCAGCTTTCATAATCGTGTACGCGAACGGTGAAGTGGTACACTGGTACACTTGGTAGAAAAGTTTTCGATTTTGTGAAGCATGTGCAGTGTGTGTGTAGTGTTTTTATTATGATCAAGTGGCTGGCCAAGTGGTGACCGCCCAGTCCAGCAGCTTATATATTATTTTGTACATCTCAAATACTAAAATGCATCCACAGCCGCCAGGGAAGAAATGACTAGTATCGAACCAATACGACATAGAATCCTAGAATCCAGCAATGTTATAATGGCTTATGGCTGCTCGCTGCTGTGTACTGTGATACTGTGGTGGTGCGAGATGGTAGAAAATCAAAATTCAAGTCATGAGTCATGTTCATAGAGTTAAGTGCATTTTAGTCGACCTGCTGCTGCTGTTGCTGCTGCTGCTGCGGCTCACTGTCCTGTAATTCAAATACTTAATACGTACGTACGTATTTCTACTGGAGTACTTCTGAGGAAAACCCTTTTCATTAACCTACACATTTATACGTTTTGATAGGAAACCATTGTCACCTTCTGTGTGCCCATGATTACTGTGTACAATACACAAGAACACAAAGCATACAAAGGACAGCATACAGTAAAAGTAAAATGTTCGTTAGTATTTTGTTACCAGCTACCACAACCCAGCCAGCCAGCAGCATTCAGCATTTAATCCCTTTTTGCTTTGCTGTTCGTCGCTTGTTTCATTCTTTTGAATCGACATCGACTTGGGAGCTGGGACGATAAGTTCACAACAATTTGGTCCTCCGCGCCTATAATGATTTTTGAAGTAAAATGGTTTCTCTATTCTCTGCATACTGTTGTGCATATGCCAGACACAGACTCAGAGCTGATACTGCTTTGTGCTTTCCTATTGCTGGGTGAAGGTAGATTGTGTATTTTTAATAAATAGGAGACAAAAGAAGAAGAGACGACAAAATTGGAAGTGATGGAATGACGTTTTGCCTGACTGACTTTCTCTTACTACTCCGTGTTCTATGATGTAATGATGAAAGAAAGCACATCACATAGAGCACAGAGCACAGTATCAAAATATAGCATCTTCTTTGTCCTTTGTCTTTCTTTGTCTCTGAACATCTTGTTCATTTTTGTTGTAGTAGTACATTTTTTAGTATTTTAGCAGCTAGTAAAAATTAAAACACAAGAAGAAGCAGAAGAAGAAGCATACTATAAAATAAATGGTTATTAATTTCCCATGTCGTCGTTGCAAATGTTGTCTTGTCACGTCTTGTCATCTGCCATTTTTAAGTGCTTAGTGCTTACTTGTTCCTATTGTTCGACTATAATGAAGTATTGAGTGGAAGGATGCAGCAGCAGAAGAAGAAGAACAAGAGGGACTCATTTTAGTACCAGCAGATACTAAGATACTGCCATAAACCATGCAATGAAATGTCAAAAAGTCAAGTCAAAATGAAAGTGGAAACTGACTTGACTTTTCTTCCATGAGAGAGCAAAGAACGAATGACGCCTTTTGTGTACGTGGTGTACGTCAAAAGATATTTTTTTGTCCTTTGCTTTTGCATCTCTTGTGTCTCGGATCTCGGTGGCATTGCATTGCATTGACAAAAGGAACAAGAAGAAGAAGAAGAATGGCAGAATGCTTCTTCTGTCTAATTAATTAACTTGTCTATTCTCTGCCTTTGTGCTACTGAATTGCATACTGCAGACACTGCATACTACAAACCAGCAGGCCAACATTCACCATGTGTAAGCTGTAGGTGCCTTTGCCTTTGTAAATTTATAGTGGTACAGGTTGCTTTATAATCAAAGTTAAATCTCATTTTAATTAAACCTTAAACTTCAGTTCAGGCGAACGAGGCGAACCTCACATTTTTATATACCTTTGATTTGTCTTCTTCTTTTTTACCAAACCAGAACTAATTTCCTCTCTCTCTTGTCTTCTTTGTGTTTTTTTCCTTTACAAGCTAATCTAGATTCTAGAGCATTTTTTGCTGAAACATCTGAAAAGTGCGACGACGTGCACCGCGCGTGTTGAACCTAATTGTAAACGTCGAGAACTGAGAGTATAGAGCAGCAGCAAACTTTAATTGAGGCTGTAAATCAAACCAGATGTTACATTTATGACAGCCTGACAGATAGAAGCTTTGATCTTGGTGTCAGTGTACGGTGTTGGCTTGAAGTTCTCAAGTTCTAGGAATGGATGAAAACTCTCTTCTTCTTCTACTCTGTAATTGTGAGCTTCAATATTTGATTGGCCTGTCGACCTCACGTGTGCAGGCACCGGGCGTGAAACCTTTCATTATCCCATCCATGTCCATAACATTGCAATAATAATTACAGTTGGCTCACGGCTCCTTTCCCCTGTTTTAACTTTTGTGCTCAGGCTTTTGTTTTTGTTTTCTAAAGTGAAGCTATATACTTTTATGTATTCTTTTTGCATCGTGCATTCATTCGTCCACGTCCACGTCCATATTGCAAAAAAATAATAGAAATACATAACGGAAACTTTCAATCATGGTTCGTTCGTTCGTTTATGGATAAATATACGTTTTTAAAGGTTTCTCTTCACTTCTTCACAATACGAGTCATGTCAAGTCAAGTCACGCTAAAATACTTTCAGGAGGTTTTTTGGAGTTCTTATTTTACTGTTGCTGCTGAAAGGATCAATAATTTAATTTTTTCCATTGTGTATGGATGGACGAACAACTCAATAACAAATTGGAATAATAGGAAATAGGAAATACAAAAGATAAAATCTTCTTATCAATACCACGACGATCATGATCTGATCATGATACGTATCCATCCTCTTAAAATATAAAGCGGATGATGGCGAAGGCAATTGTGAGAGTTTTCATGTTTTCAAGTTGGTACTTAAATTCTTTCCATGTATTTTTTTTCGCAGTAGTCATACGTAGTCATACGCATACTTCTCTCAATTCACTCAAAATCAATACGATGAAATGATGATGGTTATCTTGTCAGTGAAGTGAAGATTGTGTGGTTAGGGTTGCAAAGAAATAATGTCTATTGAATTAAGTGAATGAAAATACTAGTGGAGTGTCTGAGTGTCTGCTTCAAGTGGTACAAAGGCACACAAAAGTGTGGCGTCGAATTTCATTTAGGGAAGTGTCGAAGTGTCTGTCTGGTCTGAAGAAGGCAAGAAACACGATATGGTCATCTCTTGTGTATGTACTGTGTACGTATTGTATGTGCATTGTCCATGTGGACAAAGTACTAGCAACAATACAATCCACATAATGGAGAATGGACAAAACAAGATTAGTACGTCCAGTATTGACAATAGACAATCAAGCTGTATTACGTTATCGTACAAGTATTTGTCCTCTGTCGTCGTGTCTGTCACTCCCGACCATCATCAAGTGCTTGTGTTTCCCGTTTGAATGGTAGTACGCTGTAGAGAAGTGTTTTGATGCTTCTTCAACACATTCCAATTAATATTGTATATCATCAACCAGCCAACCAACTGGCCAGTGGCCACCACATACTCTACATTATACAGGAATTTGTCCGTTGGAATTCTGGAATGCCAATTTCCAACTCTCTAATTATGACGATGAACAATACACACTACACCGCAGCATTCAGCAGCAACAGATTACATGATCGAATTACAAATTACATGGACATGAACAATCAGTTTCTAACTCCAGCTAGAAACTACACCTGCATGAGCATAAGCACATTGGAAATGACATTGGCTTACCTTGGCAAGACTTATTGTAGCAGCAAGATATACGTTCACTTACAACTGCACCTGCACCTGCACACGTGTTTGTATTTGTATAAGGGGCCTTTAGCAAATTGGCCAGGTCAGACCAAGACACACTGACGCAAAATATTTTGGCTATTAAGGTTTTGACTCACGCTGCGGCCACGCTGGGCTGTCTTTTAATATTCTCTTTATGGTTCATAACTCTTTCACTACTACTTTTCTCTCAGCTGTGCTTTCTCCAACTTCCAAAAAACTCGTCCGTGTGTATTTTTTATGAGAACTTAATAACCTGTTATTATTTCCTTGAAAGAAACTGTGCCCATTTTACGCGCAGAAAGCAGGAAGAGTCAGGCAGGCGAAAAGGTATTCACATTCACATTAGCAGTTCGTAGTCGCACCACTTTCTCCCAAAGAATTCTACAGTACCACGACGGTATGATGATGGAGTAAACAAGTCAACTTTTGGCTTACTAATAAATTATATGATGAATTCTACAGCAAATATGAAGAATGCAATTTCCTTTTTCTCACAATAGTAAACTGCTACTGCAACTGCAACTACATAATGCTAACTGCTGCTCTTCGGGTCTCAAACTTTAATTTATTGTAGTGCAGTCCAGCAGTAAACAGCAGCGTCAACAGTGTTAAGATGTTTGAGAAAGTTGTAAAACTTTATACTGCACATTCACATTCACGTAATTTAATCTTTTTCACATAAAATTATATTTCACAGATGATTTTGATGAAACTGGTTTAGCTGCTGAAGAGTGAGCAAGAGCGAGCTTGAGGAAAAGTATTGAGATTCAGAGTCAAAGCATTGCGTTGAATTCTGTTGTGTTGAGTTGAGTTGAGTTGAGTTGAGTTGAAAATCTTTGGAATGCCAATGCAGGAGACGAACCACCAAACAAAGACAGAAGCACAAAACCTGGACGCGTGTGTTGTTGAACGGAACGGAACGAGTGACTGAATTGAATTGAAACTGAAAAGCATAGAACCGTGCCCGTATTTCTTGACGATGAGATGCGGCATGTGGCGGCGGTGGTGAAAGCGAAAATTTCTGTGGACGTGGATTCTCAGATGAGGGCAAAGAAGACACGCAACAACATACATAAGCATATAAGATATAACGCGTGGCGTGAGTTGAGTGAGGCAATCTGAGCCTCTAAAGTCTGAATTCTGAAACTGGAGCTATTTGGATCTTTCCTTTCCTTCTTCTTACATTTCTTAGGGCAGCTCTTCTTTTAGTTCTTCTTACATCTTGCATCTTCATTACAATCTGGCATTGCATACTGCTACAGTCTACAGTCTACAGTTGAAAGATTGGAATTGGAAGCTAATACTCCAATGGAATATGTATAGAAAATAGAAAGAACTGGAAGAAAATACAGCCGTTCGAACAGTACGAAGGGACAGAGAAAAGAAAAACGTAATTTTATATCAATAATCTTTCGTTGAAAAGAAGAAGAAGAAAACGAAGAAAGAAGAAAGAAGACCTTTTCATAAATATCTTAAGAACTGAACCGATTTTATGTCCTACTATTCGTTTGCTTGGCTTGCATTTGTTCATTTTACATTGTACAATGATGAACATTACTGCACATGATTTCACTTTGACTTGACTTGAAGAATATGAGACATCAAAAAGATTACATTACATTTTAGTTCCCATAAAATTCCAAAGAATTTGTTCCATGGTTGAGTGCAGTCAGTTAACTCACCAGTCGCCGCCGCGTACGTTGGCGGCTAGTTGCTTTGAATTGAAGCCACTTCAAGAGCAAGTATGACAATCAAATTATATGTGATCAGATCATGTTACGTCGTTACGTGAAACGTGAGCATTGTAAGAATTGTTAGCAGTGTGAGCAACAATTGCACAACACATCACAACACAGCACCTTTGTCAATTGTTGCCTTTTTTTGTACGTTTCAACTCTCGCATCGTAGTCATTTCTTTTTATCATTATCATCTTTCATCATCGAACTGAAGGAATGTGGGAAATTCTTTCTCTTTTATCAATCAACACAATGAACCAATTCATTGCTATCATTACCTGTTCACTATTCAAGGTTTGCTACGTGAATTGATGCGCTCATAACTTGGCATTGTGAATTGTGAATGTCACAATTCACCGATCAATATAATACAAATTGTACGATACATATGATGAATATGTAGTAAAAGTAATATTTTATTTATTGAAGTTGAAACTGCTTTGCCATTGCGTTTTGCCATATTATAATCATTCATTTGTATCGAAATTTTGTCATCTCATTTGTTTGATGCTTGGAGGCAAAGAAGAAGGCAAGCAATATCAAATGAGATTGTACATTTGTACATTATTGGAAATTCACTCAGTCAGTCAGTCTGTTTAAATGTCATTTCATAAAAATTGCAAATTGCTATACATGAAAAAAGAGCCTTGCCTTTTGCCTTCGGGGCTACTAAAGTAGAAAATATATTTGTATGGTTTGTGGTAATAGAAATAAGATTCATATGAAGATGAAGATTCGTCTTTCTCCATACACAAGAATTGCTGCGACATAAGCTCGGCGGTGGCGGTGTGGTTGAAGAGATTACATTTTTTCTTGCAAAATCACAAATTGTAGACTTTGCCAAGTCACTGAGTGAGTATTTATCCTGGCCTGGCTTGAGATTGTAAGTTCAACTCAACCTGTCACACAAAGTTAGAAATAGAAGAAAAGAAGAACCTGAAGAAGCGCCTTTTTTAGACGAGTAGCTTCTAGTGTCGTAGTGTCTGTGTGAGCCTGAAGAGGAAATTTATTAAATCTTTCCCAAAGTTCAACCACTACACATGCTTGACTCAAAAGAATGTTTAATACCCAAGCCAATGCCAAGTAGTGAATGAAGACACGACACAAAGATGGAATTTTGTGAAAGGTGACATAATTGGTTCGACGTGTCTTGTTCCTCTTCCTCTTCTTCTTCTTCTTCTTCTTCTTCTCCGATGGATTACACCACGCAAGAATGAATTAGTTCAAAAGGCAGAAACAGCTCCAGCACATGTACTCAATGTAATAAATCACAAAATGAGGTTTTCATTCAATATTACACCACACACCACCACACAAGCCGTAAATTATTGTGTGGTGGCATTCGACTGGAAAGTTGAGACCTTAAACTCTTTAGAAAGCTACTGCAAAGAGTTAAAGTTAAAGTGTAAAATTTCGCCCTCTACAAAATTAAACGTCACCACAAGTAAACTATTAATACAGACATTCAACCTTTCAATTAATGCTCAGCAAAGTTGCTCAAGCGAAATATTTTAATTCATTCTGATTGCTACGTAGTAGTATAAAGTATTTGAACAGTTCTTCTCTTCTTTTTACAGTTGGTGAAATTCTGTTCGTTTAGATTTACGTTTAAAAAAGTTTTTAACTTCTCTTCTTTCCTTCCGTTCCGTTCCATTCCATGAACCATGATGATAAACTTTCTACTCTACAATACTCTCAGTCAGTCAGTTCCCTGTTCCCTTCACACACTTCTCTTTTTGGGGTTCTAGATTTCAATTCCAAGTTTTCCAAGCTAAAATTTTACTTCTTCTTCCGCATCAAGTTCAGGATCCGGATGTTTGTGTACACGTGCGTTGCTTCTCAGTAGTTGATGCATAAAGTTCATCTTGTTACATTACTACAAGTTATTTATGAGATTCGTAAACTTCTTTGGTCGCGTCGTCTAGAAAAGAGAAAGCAGGAAAGTGATGTGCTTTCTCTTTACGCATAAGTTAATTGCGAAAGTTATAATAGAAATGTTAATGAGTTGGACTGTGGGAGCGAGCGGGAGACAGCAGACAGGAGAAGGGAAGGAAACGGGACTTAATTGTGTTAAATGGGCAATTAGTCACGGTCAACATAAATTCCTGTCGTGTGAAACTTTGGTTTTTTTATGTGACACACGTAAATAGATTTCCTCTCTTTCTTCTGACGGTTTGCTTTTGCCGTACAATAAATTGTGTGGTTTCTGCCATTCTTGTACATTTCATCCAATTAAATTCAATTAACCTGAGACGGTTAAAATCCAATTTGCACTTGTGCCAGCCCCACTTCCTTGTGTATTGTTTGGATTAAGTTCATGTTATATTCTTGTCTGCCGCCTATGAGTTCTGCCCTGTGCTGCACTAATGGAATAATTTGTCCCTGCTCAGGATTTAACATTTTATTTCCCATGAAATCCACCAATAATACTTCAATACATGTGTTTCTGTTTACAATACATGTACGTAAGAGTAGTACAACAACACTTACAACATAAATGTTAAAAAATAACTTTGGCCAGAAATACTTTATAAAACCACTCAAGAGAGATTGTTAAATATTTAATTTTGTTTTGAACTATTTTGGCTCTTGGTATTAATGGAAATAACTTTGTATATTTTGCAAACCACCACCGCACCGCATCAAGAACGTAATTTCTGCATTACTACAAATTACTATCGATATTCATGAAATTTCAATTAAGGTTTAGTGTCGATTTTGCATATACGGAGGACGACGGCTTGTGATAGCAAAGAAAGAATGTTTATCCACGTTGAATGTTTCGAACAATGTTATTGTGGTATATTGAATACATTTCATTTGGGGAGCTTTCATTATTGTTCTAACTTTTCAATAATACTCCAAATTCCAAATCAACTCGAATCAAATCGACACATAGCCACAAATATCCCAAGTCCATTCTAGGTCCCGGTCCCAAAAAGGATAAAAGAAATCGTAGTAAATGTATTTAACATGAAGCAGCGACAGCGACAGCATTCAAATTCCTTAATAGAATATTCGGTGTAAAAATACCAAAGTATAAAATGTTCATGGAAGAAAGAAAACAAGTGCGAGTGCCAGTTGAATTGGTGAAGGAACTATTAAAATAAAAGAAAACGTACACGAACAACATGGTAAAGCTACACAATTTTTCATGTTTATTTGTTCATGTTTACCTCCTCGCTTGATCCTCCATTAGTGCACAGTCGGCACAGTGTACAGGAGCAGCAGCAGTGTGTCTTTCTTAACGCTTAATTTTATTGCTGAATCTGACATAAATTGATACTGTTTCTTAATTTACTACTA
>JAQIYH010000217.1:0-11532 GCA_034700885.1 Paratullbergia callipygos | reverse complement strand
TGAGCTTTTGTGTATGAGTCTTGGTGTATGACTTTTAGCGTATGAGTGATCGTTGTATGAGTAATTGTTGTATGAGTGGTCACCTGTTACCAACGTCGGCAAGCCTTGACAAAAAACAACTATTCATCCGACGCCGAGCATATCATATAAACCACGTACGTACGTTGGTGTGATAGTATGGATATCAAGCACCTTGAGCCTAGATCTATGAATTATATTATATGTATCACACTACATATCATGTGCTCTCGCAAAAGAACCCAGGAAGAGAGGGGGAGCGAAGGTGAAAGAGTTGCACCGATTGGCATAACATGTGGCGCCATTCTTATATACAACATTACACTAGAACTTATATGGAACACTAGATGTGGTGCATGGCAGTTGGGCGATATTTGTCTTTTTCTCGGCTCGCAACGCGGTAAGGCTTGCGCGGTCAACTCTGTTTTTGAAAATGTGCTTATTCAGTGTGTTTATGCACAGCATTCGTGCAATTCTGGATTCAGTGATGATCGTGGACACTGGATTCATTTCGCAAGCGAGAAATAGACCCCCAACTTTAGATATAATCGAAATATAGTGCGTGACGACCCCCGCACGAGCTCCGCCCACCCGCTAGCTAATGGGGCTAGGCTCACTAGTCGCACTAAAATGAAGACTTGTCTTCAAAATGAAGGAGATTTACCAACTTACCATCTGAGCCGCGATGCAGATGCAACGGTGAATGTTTACAAGAGAAAGCCATTGTTGCAATATAGCTTTACTTTTGCATTCTGGTCGTGTGACCGACACGTGTTCCATTCTGAATGCTGGAATGGAAAAAGAAAAGGGGGAAACCAATGTCCATCTAATTAAAACTATAAACACTTCGTGCAGCGTCCGTTTTCAAGGTAGACCGGAAATTCAAAGTGTATTGCTGCATATTGGCAATGCAGAATTTGCGGGTGCAATTACATTTTGCGCAGCATAAAAATTTCCAGGTGACTCGATTTTTCACAAACGACTAATATGTGACTATGGGGGAAATCCGGCACGTGTCCGATATTTAATGTGAAAATGGAAAAAAAGTGGAGGGGGACTTTGCTCATATGCCTTGTGGTATGCAACTTGCTCAGTCTTACTAAACATGTGTACGTGTGTATGTGTTTGCCCTCGCGGTTGCAACATTGAAAGGATTTTTTCTATAAATATATCTGAAAATGTGCACTTGTGCACAGTTGTCGTTTTGTGCTTGCAGTGTGCAGTTTCGAATGCACATCGGGCACAAAATGGACGAGATTGCACTTGCTAGTGCCATGCGAGAATTGCCGACAAAGTATGCGCTGGGCGTTACATCTACTCGTGTTATTGCGAGTGACGAGATGAAGCTTGCCGTTCGTTGGAAAGCTCACGGCGGTGTCGTAATCTGCCAAAATACGGAGCCAAGGGGAAGAAAAGGCGAGCATTGGCTCTTGTGGGACTCACCACGTGCAAGTGAGATTGAATATTTCGACAGTTTGGGAAACCCCCCCAGCCACAACAATATACAGCTGCCTTCGTACAAAATTACAAAGTCCAATTTTCAAAAATTTCGGTCTAGCGATTCTAGCGTCTGCGCGCTCTACTGTTTATACGTATTTTATGGAAGGCTTGTGGGACGTAAATACGAGTCAATCATGCAAGACTTTTCCGCTAGTCGTCCCCGCCACAATGACGCAATTGTACGCTCATTCTACGACTCAATGTGCTTTTGTACCCGTGCTTGGCGTCGATTGCACTCAGTTGCACTTTGACTCTCCCCGACTGCACATGTGCGAATTTTGTGCGAAATGGCTCCCATTTGTGTCAAAAATGTGCGTCACAACGAATCACAATATATTTCGTTGGCAAATACCGCCTTTCTCGATCGCTTTCTCACAAACAGCAACCAGAGTTTTACAAATTTGCTGGGTAGACCAATCCGGCAGCCCTTGGAAGCGAAGGAAGGGGAATTCTATAAGTGGCTTTGCTGGACCTCTTCTACACGCCAGAAAAACCACAAGTTAAGGGCAATATTTTCCGCAAGAGATACGACAACCAAATTGGTGTCATTACAAAAGATGAAACATTTACCATAAAGTTGCAGAAAAAAGAGGGACAGGGATCGACACATTTGTCAAAGCATTAAACAAAAACTTGACTGAAGCTGGGATAAAAGCCAGGTTTGAAGTTCAGCTGGAGGAATACATTAGAAAATCAGCTGCAACTGTAGTATTTCACCAAGAGTACAGCGATGGGGAAAGAATCGTGATAGACAAGAGCCTGGAAGCCGTAGTTGGACTCGACGCCGGGCAGTATGGCATTGGTCAGCACGAGTCTGCAAATCCAGTCAACCTTGAAGAGTTTCTCAGCCGACCGGAATTGGATACTGTGCTAACGTTATCCTTGCAAAAATATCAAACAATATACACACAGGAACCGACAAATAAAACAGTGACTGGCCTGATTGCGAGCATGAACGAGGCTTTGGCCCCGTTCAAAGTCAGATTCAGCTATGCAAACAGCCTGCTTTATTACTACAACGACGAAGGAGGTTCGCTTGCCCAACTGCAGCTGTCTGAATTTTTAAACTCGACGTTTAAGGCTTGCAGTGAATTTTGGTTTTCAGGAACGTACCTCGCGTTGCCAACATTTTCAACGATAGATTTTGGACTTTCCATGCCGAAATGCGCCCTGATTGAGTGCAGCGCGGTTGCACCGCAACAGCAAACGGATGGGGACTTTAAGTCCATTTTGAAAACAGTAGACTTGCCAACAACATTTACCGCTGACCAAGTGCATGTTTCCATACAGCGTCGACCATACATGCCGATTGCAGACTCGCCTAGTTTTCTCCACTCTGTATCAGTGCGTCTGTTGGATGAATATTTCCAACCCCTTTCACTTCAAGTTGGTTCAATTGCAAGTTGCACACTTCATTTTCGTGAAAGATTCCTGTAGCTTGCACAATTTGGTGCATAATTTGAATTTCCGATCCACCTTGAAAACTGTCGCTGCACGAAGTGTTTAAAGTTTTAATTAGATGGGCATTGGTTCCCACCTTCTCTTTTTCCATTCCAGCATTCAGAACGGAAGTCGGTCACACGACCAGAATGCAAAAGTACAGCTATACTGCAACCATGACTTTCTCTCGTACACATTCACCGTTGCATCTGCATCGCGGCTCAGATGGCAAGTTGGACTTGCACTGCAAACGCAACTCATGCAGATACGAAAAAAAAGTAGCAGCAGCAGTCCAAACACAAATGCATTTCACTCATAAAACCAAAACGCAAATGCATCAGCAATCACAGACACAAACTCGTGCATATTTGAACATGCACTGGCATGTTTGAACATGCCAATACAACTGCATTCAAGCAGGTCCAACTCTATCCTACCCATGCCTCCGTCAAACTTACCCAATTGTAATTACAATTTCATCTCCAACTGATCTAGTACAAGTGCAACCTAACCTACCCACTGCCTCCGCCATTGCATCCGCCAATGCTTCCGCCAAACTTACAAACAATTGCAATTGCAACTGCAGCCACAGAAGTGGGAATGCAACTGCGACTGCTACCCCTGAATGGTAATGCTACCCCAGAATGGGAATGCCAAGGCCATTGTCAAGGTCAAAGTTGATAGAACCCTATTGAGTTGACACCTTGCTGAGATAGCTAATTAACACGTGCATGCATGCACAACTTCACTCACTCATAAATGTATAAGTACTTATTTGCTTGTAGGAATGTGCATGTGCATGTACAACTTCATTCACTCAAAAATTGACCTCTTCCAGTGTCATCAAACTATCAGTTGATACACTACAAGGTATTTTAAAATGTGCAAAAAGTTCATGTCTGTATTGGGATTTGAACGTGGAACCTCACACTCAATACTCCGGCGCGCTCTCAACTGAGCCAACTCATACAAGCAGTGTAGTCAGTATTTTTTCTATTTATGAGCATATATAGGCCTATTGGATTTTTTGTATTGGATGTACATGTAAAGTACCCATAAGGCAAAATTTCAATTGTTGTAACTTTTGACCCTTATTACCCCGCATGTCCGAATCCAATCCCATAGGTCCTCGGGTCAAAATTAGTATACCCTACAAATTTCATCCCCAAATTCAAATTCGAAACCGTTTTTGAGATAAGCGTCGTACGGCGGACAGACAGACAGACAACCCAGTTGCAGCTGCATAAAAGACTACCAACGAATTCGAGTACGTACTTTAGTATAAATGATGACGCGAATTCGTTCGTCATTTATTGATTTAATTTTGCATCACAATTCTTACTTGCAAAACCATTGCTTTCAGGCGGAGGAAAAAGTTAAGTCAAAAGACAAAAATTTTCCCATGTCATTCTTGACTTTTTTGCGATTTTTAGTGCCAACAATTCTCGTTGAATTATCTATGCAGCTTTTTTGTCTGGACTTGAATTTGATGATGGCAGAGATAACAACACGTTTAACTAGAATCATACTAAATTAAAGCTTCACAAATTGCGACTAATCATGGTGCATCGCGACTCAACATATAAAACAGATGAAGTATGCAGAATACGGTGTTGTGGTCAATCTATCCATTCGCTTTGTCTTTACAGTGCGCTATTGTCTTGCAATATACTGTCGAATATTCTGACCTTCACCTACACAAGCGTCTCTTCCAACAACCTTTATGTGTCAATTATTTACAAAATTTGTTGTTGAATCTGTATTTTGAATCAAACCAATCTACAAATGATTCCATAGTCGCCAGTTCGAATTTCTTGGTTCGGTTTGGCAGGCCCGAATAAATGAATTTGATTAAAAATTAAAGTGAGAATTAAGGCACTTTCGCAAAATGAAATTACAAACCTCGAAACAATTTAATTATATCATGAGAACCTCAGAACTCAACCAGTTTCGTGATGAAGAAACAAAAAGAATGTGCGCTATTTCTGACTAGACAATGAAAGTAATGACTTTATAATTGTGGTAAATCGACTCTCTCGCAAACATACAAAATTGTGAGTTTTCCCGATCGTCCGAATTTCCGCACGCATTGTGCGGGGGAACAAAGAAAAGGTTTGACCACACTTAAAAGCTCCTCTTCCTTTCTGCGGTTTACTGCAGTCCAAACTGCTGCAAAGTCTCAAATTGCGTAAATTCGAAATACACGGCGGTTGTAGGGTGAAGGATTGCGCAAGTGCGAAGTGACTTTGCGATTTCGACAGTTGGTGACACCGCTTGCGTGACAGCATGTTTGCCATTATTGTTCTTTAAGTCAATTCCAAAAGTCGCCATAGTCATTTGTCCTTAATTTGGTGAATGGTTGGCAGTACATGAATTAAACATAAGTGAATTCAAAAATGTTTCTAAATGTACACGTTCGATTTGTGGTAACGTGAACTAAAGTTCTAATACGGAAATCAAATAAACTGGGTCATTTCATTTGCTTATCCACCTTTTTATCTCTCAAAATATTTGACCTTCACAAATGTGAAATCCAGTCGTCAATTATGGTTTGTGAGTGCTTGGTTGAATTAAGAATTTATACAGTGTGTCTTCTTCGTTTCTTCTGTTAAAAGCAAAAGATTTTGGTTGGTGCAGGGGAAAGAATGAATTTTGACAAAGATATCCTCACTTATTTGCAGCATGTCTACAGTATTGGGAATACTTTAAAGCGTCGTTCCGTTTAGCATCGATCCCAAGAGACGATGTATGATTCGAATCAGAAGTTCCAAACGATTCAAGTGTTACTATTATACTAACGTTGCCTCCACTTTGGTACTTCAACCAATCCTTTTTGCCTTCGTGTACATTTCATGGCATGTTGTGCAGGACTTCATCTACCCACCAATGATTCTTCTGTTTCATGTACAAGGATATTTGACCCATGCACTCATAATGTATTTGGATTATTTGTGGGGCTGGGGAAAGAAGACCAATGAAATGCCAATCACAGCTTTCAACTTTTCTGTGCAGTTATTCGATCATTTGGCTGGTAAGTACGAGTGAAAGGAAGTGAGAGGAGCTTTGATTCATCAAGTAGCATAGCAATTCATACGGAGTCACTTCTTGTCGTACAATTTCAGAATCGTTCACCTGTTCCTGGTCACATGCAGAAATATTGGAGGACAAGCAGATCCGCAAAAGCTTACTGAGTGTGCTCAAGATTGTTCATGTCACATTGATGTGGATAATTCCAATTGGTTTAGGCTTGGGACTCGCTGTTCACCCCGAATTTAGTCTACATATGTGTAAAGAATTTGTACGACCTGCAGAAGTCGCTTTCAGCATCCGGTTCCCCTTGTGGCTTGTGTACCTGATCAGTTTCAGCGGGTACATGACGTACGTGTATGTTTCATTTCTCGTATTTGCGCGCTTGGATGCAATAGTGATTTCATCAACTGCTTGCTTATGGTTTGCACGTGATGCATTGCGAAGAAAGTTGAACAGTTCATCTCTTCATCTTACTCGAAAAAATTTATTAATTTTGTTCAAGATATACCAAAATTTGACATTGTATATCGCATATAGTATGGAGTGGTCTGGGCAATTGATGTCTGGTTCATTGATCATGATGATGTTGATTTCATGTCTTTCTGGATCTTTCAGTATATCATCTCGTGGGGCAATTGGAGACCGCTTTCAATTTGTGATTGTTGTTGCAACAAGTTTGTGTACTGCCTCAACTTTCCTCCAAATATTTGGTACATTTCATTTAAATTCGGCCCGATTGCTAAATCATTGGAACTCCAATCTTTTGAAACTCGGTTGTGCTGGTAAAAGCAATAAAGCGTTCTCCAACTTTAACCTAATTAAAAAGAAACTTCAAACGCTACGACCTATGAAAATACATTTCAACTCAACATATACAACAGATGAAGTTTGCATGCTACAATATTGGGATCAATATATTGATAAACTTATCTTTATTTTGTGTACCGCGCGATATAGCGGATACTTGTAATTCTACTACGTTCACGTACTCCGTTCCTCACTTTCATAGTATTGCACCTATCATTTCTCCACTGTCGCCTATGCGTTTTTAATCTTCAATGCTTGTCTGCGTTGCAAATATATATATATCAATTTCAATCTCAATTTTCACCTCATATTTCGGATCTCATAGAAATGCCGTTGTGCGATTATTTAAGTAGTACACATTGTTAAAACACATTGTCTGCATATTTCCTTTTCCTTCTCATTGAAAATAGTAAACCTTACGCAATAAAAATACAATAGCTCGAATTTATCACACGAAGCCCGAAACCATATTCAAACCTTGTGTCGAATGTCAAAATATTATCTGAAACAATGATCCCATTGGGAAAGGTGTTCCTTTAGTGAGAGTTGATAAAGTACCCGCAAAAGCATGAAACTAAACGCTTGATTTTACAGATGTAGGAGGAGCATTAATGAGTTCAGGCATTCTAATTTGAGTTAGACGTTGAGTTGCATATTGGAATCCAACAAATGCGGGTAATGGACGGAACACATTTACAAACAACATTTGGATTTTAATGTACGTCATCGCCTGAATTCATGTCAAGAAAATTCAGATGTTGTTAGCAGTAGCAGGGTCCTTGGACAATTGATGAATTCTTTATTCTGTTCTAAAGCAGCAAGTGGTCCCACCATCCTTCTACACTACCTTGTGTCCTCAACTACCCCTCTGTGGTGATATGTTAATAAACAGAACACCAGTTGGACATTATGTATGCTCGCATTACTTCAAGTGGTGAGAGTGGCGACCACTTCTTCTTTCACTGAACCTTGACACACGAACGTCGTTGTTGGATCGTCAGCAACAGGCTTGCCACAATGTTTCACGGCCAGCTGTGCCCCAAACTAAACATGTTGTGTCCTGCAGCCATTCGAAACTCACTACTAAGCTCGCTCGCAGCTGACAGCCAACCATGAATTTACAAAAAGCACTTATCATATCTTCGGGGAGACAACTTCGGGATCATTTTCAGATAATACTTCCCCCTATCAGTCAAGTATTCCAGACATAAACCGGTCTTGATGATTGCACAAAATGCACTGTATCACGTTCACAAGCGCACGACAACAATTTTATGTATTTATGTATGCAGTTGGTGACAGAGCACAATGCTACCTTAATTCAGTAAATGGCTGCTTTCTGTGCTCTTTCTTCGCGAATTGGAGTTCTCGGACATAGGAAAGCAATGCCACCATTCCCCATGCCGGCAATTGGGTACGGTTTCCTATGAATCTTGACGTTTTGGTTCCGGGAATTCACTGATCAGTTGATCATGCTTTGTATGCGTTTAGACTTCCTGCCACTCAAGTCCGACGTCTTTCCTGGATCGTTTTGGTAATTTGTCATAGTATCACACCAGAGGCATAAAAAATGGTAAACGAATCATATTTTGCTCAATTTAGTTTAGATCAATTTAAGTGCGAGGCTCACAGCTGTTCAGGCACCACTGGTCAGAAAAATGAGCAAGTTCCTGCCCCAGAGCCCGAAACGACAGTCTCGGGCTCTGGGCCAATATGGACACGCCACACGCGCCAACAAATTGGACAGTCGACAATGAATTAATTATTAATCATCCCAATTTGAATTTCTTGTACGAACATATGTGCTCTTTTTCATATTGTATTATTCCATATAAATTCATCCAAGTTCTATTGGATCTCATGCGAGCTAACCGCCACACACAACGCGAAATCGGTTGAGAACTGACTGAGATCATTCGCCTCGAGTCCCGTCATCACTCTTGGCTTTTGTAAACCGTTGGCTAGGGACCATGACACGAAGGAATAAGTTCATCATGCAGCTCGAACTATGTGCTGAATGCAAATTATCGCATGGAGACCTTGAGATGAATTGTCAAACTCTTCTCCGACGACTTTCTGCAGTTTGACTTGTTTTTGCATGGGGTTAAGGTTTAAAGTACCTTAATCCAGAGTATCTCACTTTTTACATCCTCACATTCAAACTCGTCTGAATTGGAAAGCAAATGCAGCGGTAAAAAAGCAAGAGTAATCTCCTTTTAAAGTGGAGGTACACGAATGCACTACCTCAACTCAAAAGGTCACTCTGGTCAATAGGATGGACAGTGACTAATAGTGCAACATTGCAATGCTACCGAGTTGCCATTGGAATTAAAGAGTCACATTCGTGTTCTGTGAAGCGTATTAAACAGTCGCATCGTGTAATCTTGGATTGGTGGAAGTAAATCACAAATTTGAGGCAGATCTGAGAAAGAAATCGGAGCCATGCCAGTCGACGTCAATGGCAATAGTCAAGGATTTGCCTGAGAGAAGAAGTGATTAGCTTAGAATTAGAAACCACTGCAGTCAAACATATTGTAAAGCCACATGCCACAACCGCCGAAGGTTGGAGTTCAAAATGGTTCTGTTCACCACAACCATTATTGTTTGGATCATAGCCACAGCCTTACTTCCGTCGGCTTTGACACAAGTTGGGACTGCTGGTGTCGGAACTGCAGCCAAATATCGCCTTTCTGTTGCTGATGTTCTCCTTCCATTTTGTCAACCGATGATAAATGATGTTTCACCTCAAGGTGGACGAATTTTGAGTGTGCACGGAAATGACAAGATCGGCTGTCTCAATCGTATCACCCAAGGTGCAGCAGATTTCATAATCTTGGAACCAGAAGAGATGTACGTGGCTCACAAATTCTTCCATGATGAGTTCCTCGTCGCAACGGAAAGCCGGACACGAGCGAAGCAAGAAGGATCATTCCGCTACGAAGTAGTTGCGATTGTAAGGAATTCAGCTTTAATACGCTCGTTGTCTGATCTTCGTGGAAAACGATCATGCCATAGCGGCTTTGGGGCAAGTCATGGATGGGCAATGCCCATTTCAAAGCTCATGGAGAGATCCTTGATGGTTAAATCCTGCAACCCGGATCTTATGGCCCAGGAACAAGAACTGGAGGCGGTGGCGGATTCCTTCGCCCAAGGGTGCGTTCCAGGGGCTTGGGTTCCTGACAAGTTCGTGGATCTGGACCTGAAACGTAAGTATCCTCAACTCTGTTCGCTGTGCTCTAACCCGTCGGAGTGCAAAGAAACGGATAACTACGCTGGATTCCGCGGGACACTGCGATGCCTGACTGAAAATGGCGGTGACGTGGCGTGGACTCGACTCGAAACGGTTCACTTTTATTTCGGTGGTCAAAATGAGCCCATAGTACAACTTCAAGCGCCTGTGACTGGGTTGTCCGCCCATCTTGTGCCCTGACGGCTCTACTCGACCTTTGACCTCACAACAACCTTGCACGTGGGGCGGCCGCCCTTGGAAAGCGGTCTTGGTATCAACTCGCCTGGCTGGCAAGATGCTGGACATGCAAGACCAAATTACTCTCCATTACAAGGTTGGCTCTGTGATCGAAGCAAACCCCGATGCGC
This sequence comes from Paratullbergia callipygos, assembly GCA_034700885.1. Lineage (NCBI taxonomy): Eukaryota > Metazoa > Arthropoda > Collembola > Poduromorpha > Tullbergiidae > Paratullbergia > Paratullbergia callipygos. The sequence continues at coordinate 1,140 of JAQIYH010000217.1, read as the reverse complement.
ACTCGCTTTCCCAACAATGGTTGGTCAACATTCTAGAAATCGGAAGAAATGAGGTTGATTTCAGGGTACCTATCAAATTTGCAACGACTTATACACCTCTGCGGTATCTTGACCGTGGAAATTACACACTCACATTCAAGAAATCGGCCACGTGTCCGAATCCAAGAGTTATCCGATTTTGTGTTCAAAGCCTCACGGAGAAGAGTAAATGCATGGCGGTTCGAATGGCTGCAATTGGTCGCAGAATCACTCCACAATTTGGTTGTGTCCAAGGCGAGAGAAAGGAAGATTGTATGCTGAAGATAGCATCGGGGCAGGCTGAACTCATGACAGTTGACGCGAGAGTGGCGTTCGATGCTTCAAGGAGGTACTCTGTTACTCCAATTTTATTCGAATCGGCACGATTTGGTGACGAGGAGACAGATGCTGTCAGATACGCGGTTGCCGTTGTTCGTAAGCATTCAGGTATTAACAACATTTTTGACATGCGTGGAAAACGATCATGTCACGGCTCAGTTTCCAGCCTCAGTGGTTGGAATATTCCAACAACCACACTGCGACACGCAGGCCTTATCTCCACTCAACAATGTGATTTCGGCCACGCTCTTGCCAACTTCTTTTCGCTCGGCGCTTGCATTCCAGGAGCACGTGACCCAACATTGGGTCTTCCTAGCTCCCTCTGTTCGCTATGTGCTGGGAGTAATCTGGATGGTGGACAACCGAACAAAGAAAATGTTTGCTCCAATAGCGACCTGGAGGGATTCTACGGAGATCTGGGTTCATTCAGTTGTATAAGGGAGATGGCAGCTCATGTGGCATTCACTGATCACTTTTTTTTTACAGGTTCACAGATTGGTATTTAAAGTGCACTGACATATTATTCTTACTTCAATTTTAATTAGGTGTCATAGTATCAATTTTAAAGTGCTGCCGTGGAAAGTGTTTAACACAAAATAAAGAAGTATTGAAACTTACAAGCGCGACTTTCCACCATATGTTCTTTAATGCCAAACCTATAAAAAAAGTGCAGCGAAAAATACGATCCATTGTTTGAACTGGAAAATATTTTCTATTCGACTTGATTTGTGATATTTGTTGTTTGTTGTGCTTGCATTCAAACCAATTTACCTCGTTTTATGG
>JAQIYH010000216.1:0-11533 GCA_034700885.1 Paratullbergia callipygos | reverse complement strand
TTATTAAAATGGCATCCATTCACCACTGCACTGACTAATTCATTACTGACTTTACTTAATGAAGACCACATGCCGCGTCGTCTGCTTCTTCAATGTAATCTCTGCGCAAACCATAAACACACACAAATACTACAAACACTGTACGCCTTACGCAGTAAATGAGGCTCTTGTGGCTGTGGCTTATTAACTCGTGATGATCATAATTCGATTACCTTACCGTGCCATGCCATGTTGCATGAGTTGCATCCCTGCATGGCAAATGCAAAGGCAAAGCGAAGGCTCATTTCATATTCAAACGGAGGAGTCCTTCAGTCTTGTTGGTCTGGATGTCTGTTCTCTGTTTGTATCCTCCACCGAATATTGTCCCCTGCTGTTCTTATGCGGCATCTCAAAGAAGATTATGTACACTGTAAGACACGACTTTCTGTAACCGAATGATTTCCTTCCTCGTTCGATTTGTTCATCTGCAGTTGCTGTTGATGCATCGAATATTCCTGAAATTGTGTGCACTGACGACCACGACGACGACGACTCTGTTTGATGGTTTACAAATTAATCCAGAATTTAGCGATCAACATCAACACATTAGTACATTATAGTAGTTCTTGGCTGGCTGGTTCTTTTTCTCATCTTTATCCTGCGTTACAGTGTACATGTAATGATGTAATGTCTGTCTGTCTATGCCTGTCTTGTCAACCCGTCAACCAAAAAGCTACAAAAATCTTTGCTGTCTGCTGTCTGCTCGACTGAAGATCATGATTCATTGAATGGTGAAAAGTTTGGTTGGTGAGTCTCCGTACATGGGCATTGAAGTTATATTTTTCTGGATTTGAAATCAATCAGCAACACAGAAACACCGTCAACATTTTCAGCAACTCAGAGTAGTGAAGTGACATGACAGCAGATGCAGATGTAACGATCCAAGCAAAGTGATGAGACGAGTCAACGAGTTAATTTCCCATTTCATTCTGCATTTTTACCCCACACAGCGTACTTTCCTTAATTTAGAATCAACCTTGCAAGTTGCGAGATTGCGACTTGCGAGCCAAGTTAATATTGTTGACAGTTCCAACAAAGGTGATGATACTGATTACATTTCGATTACAGATGCTGTTGCATCGTTGCATGCAAATGCAATTTGTAGTGAAGACACATGTGCACGTGCCACTGCCATTATGCAGATGCACAGCATACCAAGGTCACTCGAAGGTCCCACTTTACCCAGGACACTACCCAGCCCAGGTCGCAATATGGAATCGGAGAAATGCATTTTTAGGAAAATGATTATTACAAGACCATCACCGTCGTATAGATCCGTGCAGACCTCCCAGAGCAAAAATCCAATTTTGGCTCGAGCGTCGAGCCGTACTTGCCGTACGCCGAGCAAGCATGTTTGCAAAACAATTTTTTGGCCCGCATCAATTATCTCAGCATGTTGCAATAAAGCACACATTACATACGAGGAGAATATGTGGAACATGTTTGTTGAGTTCTTGCAGAGTTGCAAGACGTGGACGTGGACGTGGACGTGGACGCCCTTTGCCTTTGGTCTTCTCTTTGGTATGGTGTTTGAAGGTGGAGTTGGTCTGTAGTACCTTGTTCTTATTTTCGGGTACATGTACCCATGCCATGCCATGAAAATGAAATGAACCATGAATGATGACAAACGCAGTTCCCAATTTGGCATCATGTGCTGTGCTGTGATGAGAGAATGTGAAATGTGAATCAACTTCGTTAACCAAGAGACGAGACTTTACTTTGTATTACTAGTTTGAGATCGAGAGTTCAAGATCTTTGTTTTTTGTGGCTTTCGGGGTCTCTCTCTCTCGCCTCGTGATTGTTTCTCTCTTTAATTCTTGTATTGCATAATAAGTTGATGAAGAGTTTTTAGGTTGTAGTACCTTGATGCGTAGTGACAATTGCAATTGTTTCTTGGTTGTTGTTGCTTGTTGCTGTTGGGCGTTGTACACTACCCTGGAATGGAATGACTTGGTGAATGGTGATGGTGGTGATCGAATAACGTGTGAATTACAAAGGTAAAGATTTCATGTGTCATGTCTGCATCAGTCACAAACACCCACACAATGTTTGCAAAGTGACAATAGAATCAATCAATAAATCTGCCATGAGTCGTCGTGAGCTTTTTCCTTTTCCTTCCGTGTCTCGCTTCCCAACAGTGCAATGGCACAGAAACAAAACCAATGAAACATGATCACCAGCAGCAGCAGTGGCAGTAGTCGTCTACCAGTCAAGTCAACCCATTAAGTCGGCTTGAGTTTCACTCGTTGGACTTCTTTGATATCTCAGATCTGGCCCAGCAGTTGGAAGGTTCCTGGCTGGTCCAATTAAGATTTGAATTTTACTTTTCCATCCATTTTTATCACAGTTTTATGACTGGAGTTCGGAGTAGAGTGGAGACTGAAGAGAGGCTGAAGATTCATCCAGCATATTAAACAGTTTTTGGACCAGTCGAGTCCATTGTACTCAACTGTGATGCGAAGGCTGGAGACAGAGTACCACAGTGCCCACTTTATCAACAAATATGGATGGACAATGTCGTTACTTCTGTTACTTACATGGCACGCTGTCTGGTAATTGGAGCAGCATCTGTATCTGTATCTGTATCTGCGTGCATCTCCTTTTGTAGCTGATTTGGTTCTTCTGAGTGCCGTGCGAGGTGCGCTGTGCACCGGTTTCAGTGATAAATGTATGTACTCATGCACACATGTATTGAACATGTTCCCTGCTGACTAATTGGTTGTCGATGCACGTTTGTTCAACTTGACTAGAGACTAGAGCAGCACCAGCAGAGACTTATAAGAGGCTCAACACTTTCGATAAGATTTGTCTCGCCTCGCTCGCTCGTCCCGTCTCATGTCCATCAGACTGTGAATATTTAATGTAACGAAGTGCATTGCAATTAACCTTTCGTCACCACGAACGTAACATTGGACGTCGACATTCGACAGCTTGATTTGAATATAAACAAGAGACGATGCTTGTCTTCATCTCTTTAAGTTTAGAGTCCAGTCTTAGACGTTGAATACTGCTGATTGTTCTTCTTTCTTTGTTGACTACTAATCAACATAATAAAATATTCGAACACGGCATACCGACACGGGACGACGGGACGATGGAATTTTGGTGCCGTTGCCCGTTGCCGAGATGGAAATCATTGATCTTGACTCATGCTCTGCAGCAGTATTGCAGAAGAGGATGCGGGACACCAATTTTCAATTCTCGTGCTCTGCGGTAGTTGTTGTTTGATCTTGAAAGTAGATAAAATAAAGTCTCACTGGCCACTGACTGAGTAAGAGAGTCGTGAATCGTGAGAGAGACGAGAGACCAGACAAGGGACTCCTCCGTCCTAGAAAGTCCAGTTGTTTCCTGGAAGAGAGATCATAAATTACTGTCTTCCGAAGTACCGAACACTGAACACCACAACAAAAAGAAAATTTATTCTTTAAGCAAGAGGAAGATAGCATGAATCGGTGCGGTGCAGTGCGGTGGTGTGTGTTGGTTCAAGATAAGATCTCGTAACCTAGTCTTCTTCATCTTCACCTTCGTCTGTCTGCCCATCTGCAGTACGTCAAACAAAGTATACTCAGACTTTTACACAAAGGTGCGTTTGGAATAATTAAGCACACAAGACAAGAGCAAAAGCCAAAGGGTAAAAGAATTGTTCACACTTTTCCTTTCATTCGTACGTACGTACAAGAATGTTTTGAAGAAATACTTCCAATTAGACAGACAAAATCACAGTCTCTCAAACCAACAAGAACAGGAACAGGAACACGGGACTGAAGGAACAAATCTAATTAAATTGTGAACCAGTTTTTACAAACCAAAAGGTGTCTAGTCTTGACTCTTAACTCATGTCACTTATTAACTGGCCAAGGAAATGCGATGCTGCCTTTTGTTGTACTTTCGATTCGTGGAACAGTGGAACCCCTTTTGTACATAAAAATTCTTTCCTGGAGTTGTTGCATTCTTGCCATCATCCCACAAAACAAACTTCGAGTCCATAAATCTTGAAGGGTACAACGTACAAAATAAGTGTTCTGTGTTCACTTCACCTCAGCAAATCAGGAATTTGGGGGAACATTCCTTTTCAGAAAATGTGGTAGTCAAGAACAAGAACTCGCTTTTATGTGAATTGTCCCATATTGCTATTTGCTATTTTATTAAAGATATTTATTCAGTCAAAATCAGCAGCATTTACTCCGGTGGTGTGTTGCGCTTCTTCAGGCACCAATTCGGCAGTAGCCGTTAGCGTCATCGTGGGCTCCAATTGTGTTGTCTGTTCCTCGACTTCGGTGGTTGTCGTTGTCGGTGGATGCGCCAGCCACCGAGCTATGTTTGGGAAGTGTTGTTGGAAATCGGTTAGGAACTGCTTCGGGAGGAAGATATGCACTTGATCAATTTGTTCATCAGTTTTCCCATCAAGTCCCTCATCGTCGTCATCATCCTCATAGTCATAGTTTTCTGCATCTTGATCCGTGTCCGTAGTCAGTTGACCATTATTGTAGTCGTCCACTTCATTGTTATTCATTGAATCATACGCCGCCGGGCTGGTCTCGTCTTCTCGAATTTGAAGACTATCTTGCTCATGTGCACTGTTTGAGGTTGCATCTTGACCAAGTTCTTCTTCAAGGGTCATTGTCACTACCTCTGGTTTGGGGTTTTCTGAACCGGGATTGACAGATAAAGCTTGGTCCAAGTATCGCAGAAGATTCCTCTCTTGATCTGTCAATGGCAATGGAGTTGTCCCATCATCAAACACGAGCTGCTGTTCCAAATGGTGTAAAATTGTGACCCATTCCTTTTCTACACCTTGGTCCTCCAAAGTTAGTTGAGATTGAGATGCAGCTTGCTACAAAATACAACGTCAAAGTGATTGCAGAATCAATGAATAATGAATGATACGAAAATGAATTGGCATAATTGGCAAAGTAAAAACTTACGGGAAGTCCAACGATAAAAACAAAATGCAGAAAATGGAAATTCATCGTGGGTGAGTGGCAAAGTGCGAATGACACTGTAATGACTGTAATGTGTTTTACTAAATGTGTACTGCTGCAATCTGCCATGCAATGAAATCAATCAGGATCTAAAATCCTTGTTGATTGTAAAACTTTGACCCAACATTTTCATTTGCATAATATTTATATTTACACAAGTGTAATTATTGCAGCAACAGCAAGCAAGTAATGAACCCAATTTGTTCAGATTTGAACTCCGTTAGAATGCAATTTAGAGATGTTAAAAACACAAGTGCCACAAAGTATCCTGCATGGTGCGGTTTGAAGTTGTAAGTCGCGTCTCACGTCTCATCTCATGTCTCATCCCATAATTAATCCCCGGAAAATGTTTTGAAAACCATGAACAGATAAGGCTTAAGAAGATGTTGCACTGCACATCATGAAAGATTATTTCTTGTCATGATTCCCGAGTTCATTTCTACCCGAGGCCAGCTTTTTTTTTCTTTCGTCTCCTGCGCTGATCCCTGTGCGATGATGTGGTGTCGAGATTTGAGACATGTCAAACTTGTTCATGATTTCCATCCATGATTTCAGAGTTCATGTCAGACACTAATAATAGCCACTTTGTGAAGCATGTATTAAATCTCTAAATGAGTGTCCATCCGTCTGCGTCTGCGTCTGCTTCATCTGTAAAAGTAAGCAAAGTGGAGCTGTCATGTTTTCCTCTATTCTCGATGTTGCAGTGTGCATGTGCAGTGCAGCACTCACGAGTAAAAGTAAGATGAGCAATGTTGCTCATTATCATTATGATTATTTATGGCCTCCATGACCCGTCAGAAGAAGAAGAAGATGAGAGCAGAGAGAAAGATGATTTCGAACTGCATACTGCAGCATCCCTTTAATCCTCAATCCTCGCAACACTCACACGTCAACTTTGGAACAGCACAGAAATAGACGCCGTCACCTGTGCACTCATTTATCCCAACATTACACCTTGCCTCTTATTTGACGCCACAAAATCTTCACTGATAATTCATCATGGCACTTTTTAATACACATTTTAAATCCAACTCATTAAAGAAAGATCAAAAGTGGGGATCAAAAGTAGGATAATGATTGAAGATGAGACATGATGCTGGGGGAAATTGTTTATGCAGTGGCTGCCCAATATTTCATGGTGCATTAACTTTACGGGAATCTATTTACATTGCACGCATTGCATGACAAGTGATTTCTTGGACGCATTCTACTTTCATGGATGCGCTGTTTAATAGTTCTATTTGTGGCACACACACACACACACACACAAGACAATTTTATAAAAACATTTTATGTTTATAATCGACGTTGTATTGTGCTTGGGCGTCGTCGTCTCACTTAAAATGCGCTGGTTGCATCTTTCTTATGCAATGCAGATGATAAGATGAGATGTGGTAGAGCTGGCTGGAAATGGAATGCGTCGATAGATGATGATGATGATGAGATGAGGATCTCCTCCACGGCCTCCACCACCAAGATCCGATTGACACAAGACTCAGGACGCACCTCTCCGATGATGCTGATCGTGGTGCATTTTATTTAAGAGCGGAGGGTGGCGGTGACGGAGGAGCGCAACAGCAACAGCAGCAGCAAGTCAGCAAGCAACCATGAAAAACTCCCAAATCTTCTTCTTTGATCTTTTGTACTTGGTACTTGGTACTGTGTGTGTGCATTCTTCATCTCATCTCATTGTGTTTTGTGTCCTGTGATCCTGAATCATTCGACTCGACTCACACAAGACGCCCGTCCATCCATCCAGTCGCAGTCCACTCCAGTGCAGTGCAGGGTTCAAACTCATTATTATTATTATTGTATCGTTGGGTTATTGTTGTTGTTGGCCGGTCAAAAAAGGAGACTCCAGTGAGACTCGCATTCTTTTGTCAGTCAGTCTCCTTTTTGTATTGTGTATAGTGTTGTGTATTGTGTGTGTATAGATTTCTTTTGAGTCACTTGAGAACTTTTGATCTTTGCGTCTTGTGTGTGTCCATCCAGTCCGTCCGTCCGTCCGTCCGTCCCTTCACTTTCTTTGTTGTGTCCTGTCCAGTCCAGGTGAATCTTGTGATTAGTCTCGACTTCTCAGCTCAGTAGTCAGTAGCTGATGTGGTTTTGTGTGAGCAAGATGTGAAATTGTGAAACTGAAACCGGTCACATTATGTGCCATTTTTTGAAGTGCAAGTGCAAGTTGACAATGCTCTTGCCTTGGTGTACTTTTGTGGTGGTCGTGACCGTGACTTTGATAACGGCCAAACTTTCCAGTTCCTCAGCCTCAGCTTTGCCAACAGAAAGCAAATGTTTCCAAGTTGAACATGAAAATGGACAAGTACAGCAGAGTTCACGAGCACGAATGGTTGCAACAGGTCGTGTTGAAACTGTAATGCAATTGGATCCTATCAAAGGAATTCTAGAGACAAATGGCAGTGACTTAATTCAAACTCAAACTATTACCACCCTTGACAATGTTGACAAAGTATTCAACTATGAACCAAGTAGTAGTACAAGTAAAAGCAGTGGTGTCCAAGTAGCAATCCATGTGCGTCTTAAACGTGTAATACAAGGAGATCGCTCACTTCAAAACACTGTCATCGTAGTTAATGGGCTGAGTCCATTGAATAAGCATAAATTTTGTGTAGGACGGCTCCGTGTACGTGATACAAGGATTTTTCTTCTCAGAATTGATGAACAAAGGAATTTTGTTTTTGCAGCAAGACCATTACAATTGACATTACATAATTTGAAAAGTTTGAGTTTATTTACAGGTGAGAGAGTTCATATATGTAATTGTAATCAGTAATCATGAACTTTAAGAAACATTGTTCTGCTCATTCTCTTGAAGTTTATCACAAACAGATTTGTGATTTGGCCAATGAGCAACTTGACATTCTCTGAAATATCAAACAATCAATTGATAGATAGATGATAATTGTTAAAGATCAAAATTGCGCATGGGTCCGATTTCCGATACCTTTGACAGTAGTACACGAAATGGCAACGTGAACATTTTTTGAGGGCAGGTTGTCCACATTTTGCACATTTAATTGAAGGTAGAACACTCTCAAATGCGTCCATATCGAAGACGGATGCTAACCTGCAAATGTAAACCAAACCCAAATGTTACCCTCTCGGTTCTCCTCGTATGTCATTGCAGTCAATTGTCAATGGCAAAACTCACCTTTTGGCTTTCTCCATCAAATCCTCATGACTCGAGTTTAGAATTTCTTTCTTCTGCATCTTGACAATTTCATCTTTTCTCTGATCAAGTTCCTTCTCAAGTCGTGTCCTGTGGACAGGCAGCATTTCGATCATGAATGGTGATTTGGTAGGACCGAAATGTGCACCCATTGACAACTCATGTAACCAACGTTGAAATTCGCCAAGAATTGGCAATTGATCCACTATGACTTCATTAAGTAGTCCAAGTAGACGTAAAAGTTGACCACGGCGATGATGATGGATTTCATATGTTGAGATGACACGAGGATTTAGAAATACTGCGGCAGAAAAAAATTGAACACTTTGTGGGTTCGTGTATTCCAACATTCTTTAAAAAGACATGCTTGCTTGCTATTGCTAATTGTTACTCACATTGGTAAATGGCGAGCCAGACTTGAACCTCAGGTTTTCCAAGCATCATTTGCTCACTGGCCTTCACATCGATCCATGCCGACTGTTCGAGTGAGTACTGTTGCTCCTTCTTAGTTTTGGCATTGATCCTCCGCCAGGGTTTATTCAGGAGTAAATGAGTGAGAAGCATTGGCGCATCTTCTGAAACAACGAGTCTAGGCACCACCGCGCTGTTAATCCTGCGTATCAAAAAATTGTACGACGGTACGAGGCTTGAAAAATTAAACGGCACACTCAATTTTGTGACACGGTGATTACTTGATTACCTGTCAATGTTCTCGATGATGTAGCGCAGAATTGTCAGGGATGTGAAACTAATTCGTTCCATCAGCACGTTGCTGGCATCGGCGTCCGAATCAGCAACTTCTCCACGCCTCCCGTTGTGATTGTCGCCTTCATTCTCCTCGTGTGAGTCACTGGAAAAGGGGAATCCATTTTTGTCCTCAGTATTGCTTATTTAGGCTTAGTAGAATGAGTTACCTATTGAGTAGAAGTTTGTTGATTGCTCTAAAGCAGTAGTCGATAAGATCGAGGGCATCATGCTCCAATGTTTCGGCACTATCCTGATGAAAGAGCACCATCTCCAGTAATGCCAGGCAAGTGACTTCGTGGAAGTGGATTGTGTAGGTGGTGAACGAGTTACTCGTAGCAGGTGCTTGTGCTGAATTTCTACTGCTACTCTGGTCCAACAATACAGGCAGAATCCTTTCCCTCCACAACTCGATTAGAATCACATCTTGGACCAATATAGTCAACTGTAAGAACAATTACAATGGGTATGTGGAATTAAATGAGCTCATCATGGCATTTGCCATGTTGGTCGACGATTTTGAGGCAGTTCTTGCTTGTTACCGTTACCTTTTCATGTGTGACCAAAGTATCTTTGACAAATTCTTCACGTGTAGTAGAAAGTGCTTCGATGACAGCCTGAATTGACAATTGTTTCACTCGGTTATGCTTCTCAATCCATCTGTGTTAGGAATATTGTAATTGTTGTCAGTTTGTCGTTGATTCATGTCATTAATCATGATACAGAAAGCTGATGATGATGTCATGATGCTTAATCTAATCTAACCTGAGAGTTCCAAGTTCATCAAACGTGGATGGTTGCAGGGACTCAATGTAACCTTCAATTTCTGAAGGTAGTAACATATCAGGTCGATCATTGAAGGAGTCTCCAGCTCCACCACCAACACTGTTCAACGACATCGTGATTTACGATTGATGAACTTCAAAATAGTGAGTCAACCAACTAAATGACTGACTAGACTAATAACTAACTTTAGATTATAACAACACTTGCCGAGTTGAGCAACTTTTCAAAACTTGACTGCGTAACTACAGCTTAGCTTATGAGGAATTCAAGTTACAAGTTACAAGTTCAATGTACAAGTCCGATAGCATTGACTTCGATCAAACATTGGACATAAATACAAACGAGTCAATATGCAGTTTACAAGTAATTGGACCTGTTTTGTGCGAGATGCGTGAGTGTACGCGGTCAGGTATCATAACGATTTGGTTCTTTCTTTTTGTTTATAGACGAACCTTGTGAACAGACACATTGTCCACATGGAGCTGACTGTCATGTAGAGGGTGGACGAGGTGTATGTCGATGTGCTGAATCATGTGGTGAAGGTTATGCTCCAGTATGTGGATCAGATGATGTGACATATGCTAATGAATGTCTACTACGACAATTTGCATGCAAGTATCATCGTACAATTCGTGTAAAGAGGAAAGGAGAATGTGGTAAGTTAATTTTTGACAATTCTGTCTTCTGTGCAACTGCGCAGGATGCAATCGATTATTTGTATTAAGAATTTCATCGGGTTTTGCAGCTGATCAATCTGACCCATGCCTGGATAAAGTTTGTCCATTTGGAGCCAAATGTGTTGTTGTGAATGGAAGCATTGGAGCCTGCGAATGTCCACCTGAATGTCCAAGGAGGCAGCAGCAGCAACAGCTTCGATCCATTGGCCATGACACCCACGGAGCCGATAACGACCAAGAGACAGAAATCTGTGGTTCAGATGGAAAACTCTATCGTAATGAATGTGAATTGAATCGTCAAGCATGTCTTCTTGCTCGTACCATCACTGTCAAATATTTGGGTAAATGTGATCCATGCAGCACGGACATCCAATGTCTGGACCACGGTATATGTCAACTGGATCATGAGAGACGTCCATTGTGTACATGTGCCGAAGAATGTCAACTGGATCTGTACCGACCTGTCTGTGCATCAGATGGTCATACATACACAAATGAATGTCTAATGAAACAACATGCGTGTCGTACAAGAAATGAGTTACGAATAATTTATCGTGGTGGTTGTACATCAGGTGTAAATCCATGTGACAGTGTTACCTGTACTGGACATCGAACATGTAATATTAATCGATATGGAGTGGCTGAATGTACATGTCCAATGGTATGTGATCCAGTTGTGAGACCAGTTTGTGGATCAGGTGAGAGTGTGCGACGTGCGAGCGTCATTGTGCAGATGAACTTGAACCCTACCTCTTGGCCTTGCCTTGATTTAATATTGTGTCTTCTATTCTGCAATCTCTGTAGACATGAACACGTATGATAATCACTGTGAACTCACATTGGCAGCATGTCAGGCATCAAGTGACTTAAGAATGGCCTTCTTTGGAAGTTGCGGTAAAAAAGCCAGAGAAACCATATTTAATCTTTGAGTTGCATTTTCTTATATTTACTCTGTTTGCAGAAGAACGAAACGGCGTCGGCGGGTTCAACGCCTGTGTCAACCAAAGTTGTACATTTGGAGCGCATTGTGTGGACAAAATTGGCATCGCTGTTTGTGAATGTCCGACATGTTTCTCCACCGAACAGGTCGCGGCTGCGGCTGCAGTGTCCGAGTACAA
>JAQIYH010000215.1:0-11550 GCA_034700885.1 Paratullbergia callipygos | reverse complement strand
GTTGACCAGGAAATCATATCTAAGCGTCTCTGAACGGGTTATAGTATTTCCCGATGATGAAGGCATTGGTTCCCATTAAGATTTCTCCTCTGATTGTCTGATTGCAGTTCCTCATATGTGCTGCATAAAAATAATGACAACCTAGAAATATGGTGTGCAGGCAATTGCCAGGTGTGCCAGGTGCCAGCGTAGTTTTGATACAGGCGGACGGACGACATCCCGTTGCATCGGTTAGGTTGATATAAAGTATAAACCTGTTCAAGAACCTGAACCTATGAATTTTGCATTGCAACAGGAGAGGATTTAAAAGTTCCAACCCCAAAATATGACAAGCCTATAAATTCATTGTCAGTGTGACAGCTTTATTATTGTGAAGTCTCAAGGACTTCACGTTAATACACGTTTCAACGTTACAACAAGTTGCTACAACGTTACAAGACGCAGGTAACCAATGGTTCTACTATCTACACTGGCCTGCAGCCTGTTTCAAATATCTACACTAATATTCATGTGTCCATTCCAGTATCTACAGAATCTACACTTTAAACTGCACATTTAAGTGGACTGCACTTTTATCCCATCAAAGTGTGTATGCAGTAAAGTCTTTTAGTGACAACTTTCCACTTTCCACCATTCCTTGATCAACTTGCTCGTCAACTCCTCCTCTCTTGTTCGAACATCGTACAGATACACTCGATTGCTCCGAACTTGTGGCCAGTCAACACTTGTGGTCCGGTTGATGTATACTCACTGTGGTTCTTAGTCAAATGCTCATAGTTTTCAGATTTTAGCTGACTGTAGGCCCTCCATTGATTTGTTTACATGCGTATATGTGAATGGATAATGCAAGTCCATGCTGCAGATATGAATATCAATGTAGATATTAGAATGGTCATATGAACTGCACCGCAGGCCAGTGTATAGAACCATTGGCTGCCAGTCAAATGATTGGGACCGTACCTTCATCTTCATGATCCAGCCGTACAAGTTCCGTATGCGTGTTTCACATCTTGCATACCATTTAGCCATCTGTATGTGTGTAACGCATAGTGCGTTAACTGTGATCGCAGGAAAATTAGTTCATGCAACTCGTCTAATGAATACAAATCAATCAGTTTGTATGCGCGTGTAGTGAGAGTTGGCAATTGATTGTGATAGAAACCCTTTAAACCAGATAGGTCAAATTTAACCACGATAAGTTTCAATACATATTAGACTAATATAGGAGTCCGGGAAGAAGATTAACCGGTTTGACGCAATTTCGGGCTACTTCTCATTAACTTTAACGTTAATTGGCGGACTAGTTTGTTTGCACTAAGTTACCTGGATACTACTTGTGTAACTATGACATGACTGCGCTGACAGGTTATGGAAACCGGCATAGATTGCTGAAGAGCTGGTCAATCATTGCCTTGAGTTTCACATTTTCCAAATAATTCCCGTACATGTCATACAAAAAATCAATTGCTCAAAGAAGGACAAGGTCACACTTCTATTTTGTGGTCCATTTTTATTGTCGATATCAGTATGTCAAACACTGAAAGTCTCCTCGTCTCACCTTTGTGCATTTAGATGGTATGACTGTTAAAAGCCTATGACCGATGCACCCCAATGTTAAAGGGTGGTCTGTTAGAAAGCTCCTAACTCTACTTCTAGGAAGGGAGCACCGCTGGAAAGTGATACACGGGAAGCTAAATGGTTGCGCTATACTCCAAAAATGGTTCGGTGCTCCAATTCGTTTGCATTCACAAGATATGCGGTAGCCCATTTCATACGGAAGGTGGAAAATTTTCTTTGTATAATTTCCAAGCTTCCAAGTTTACTACGTCGAGCTTCTTCAAATAGGAATGACTTTTGAATCGCAGAGGGGTTACTGGAGAGTGGGTGGGAACTTGAAACATACTCAGCCTTGGTGAACGCATAGTTTGTTGGAGAAATTCCAAACTTTCTCTGCTCTCAATTCTAAACACTGCGCTAGAGTTACTACGTATATGAAACTTCACATGAACGATGTTAACAGGACAATAATTTTACAGTCCAAAAGAACAAGCGCGAGATGAATTGAAGTTATGTTAACTTGTCTATAGGTATTATCATCATCAGGCACATCGGGGCTTCAAATCACAATCATGTTCATGGCACAAAGTACAGCACAGAATTTTGGGCAAGAATGATAACATTCGTACCAATTGCATCAGAACACGCACGTCCTTGTAAGTGTCCGCACGAATCCAACTGAGCCGAGTTGTTTCGTTGAGCAATCTGCGTAGGATGAGGATCTACCATATAAAATAGAATGAAAGTACTAGACCATTAAATCTAACTCAGCATCATGCGGACCAAATAGTACAACGACAAAGTGCAGGAAAAATCGTGTGAAGTTTTTAGAACATAAAACGCGATTTAGGCTATGATGTATATTGGTATGATAATTACATAATTAGCACAGATAGTGTAAAAGCTGAGGTCCAGTGAGTTGAGAAATTGGAAAATTAAGTTTTCACATAAAATCTTGGGATTTTACATCAACCCCAAGGTTCATTTCATATGTTAAATTCCATGTTATTTCTTCAAGGTCCCGGTAGTATTGATGTTATTCGTATATGAGCCGTGTAGGCTCATATAGCACTGCAATTTACCATGACTGGCAAATTGTGAACTGGTTTTTGCAAACTGGACTTCCTTATTTTACAGTTTACAGCGATTGTGAAATGTATTTATGGATTTCTTGCTTGTTTAAAAAAAATTTGAGTTGTCGAATTGAAATAATTTTTCGAATCATTTACCTTTCAATGCTCCTCCGAGTTGCACGCATTTCTACAATTTGTGAATAAAATCTGCATTCAAGCGAACAACGCGAAGTCAAGCTGTATTGAGACTTTTCATCTGTCAAGTATTATTAAGTTGGAAGATTGTTCTTATTTTCCACGGCTTAAATTCTGGGAATGTCGTGTAAGTTCAATAATGTTTGTTTTCCCACTGAACTTGCGTTTGTTTTTTCTAAAATTGCAGCACTTAGCCATAATCTTGCAAAACCTGCATTGTGGATTACTTATGCTGTGAAAGATGTGGATGCGCGTCAAGCACTGAAGCTTTGTTCAAGTATTCGAGCTACATCTTCTATTAAAGAAGTTTGGATCATCATTGGTCCTGGAATCTTGGAGAAGTTAATCTTGGCATTGCAAGCATCATTTGACCATGTGGTTGGCGTAGAACATTACGAGATGGAGTTGAATGGAATTGGAATGGTTGGATTGTCAATGAATGTCAAGTTGAGTTTACTTGCTTGGAAAGTTTGTGCAGGGAAGAAGGCTCTATTTCTTCAACCAAGTGCTTGTGTATGTTGCAAATTAGATGAAGAACATTTTTGGATTGGGAACATGAACAAAAACATGTCCTATACATTTTATGATATGTATTTAATTTAAACAATTGCTCCAGGTTTTAAGCAATTGTGACGATCTGTTCAATGCTGAAGGTGAATTTTCTGCTTTACCAACAAAAGCTGTGGACCACGGCAACAACGCCCATCGTTTCGATACTTCGATGTTTGTCTTTAAGCCAAGTGAGAATACTTTTAATGGGATGCTGGCATATTTGGAAAATGTTGCTGAAAATGGTATTGACTTTGGTAAAGGTAACCTTGCCTAACCACAATATGACTGAGATTTTGCAACGATTCTTGGTTCATTGATGATATTTCATATTTCACAATTCTTGACACAGTGTGTTTGAGTGACATCTTGAATCGGTATTTTGGTTGTCGATGGACTCGATTGACCGACACCTACGACGTTGCAACTTCTTCTGGATTTGATGAAATTGGGAACCCATCGTAAGTTTAAAGTCCTCTCACAACTTCAGCTTTCAAACTGTATTCTGCCTATCATGAGGATCACTGATCGTTAACATAATGTTGTGTGTATTTAGATTCAATCTTGTAAACATAAAGACGAAGTTGATAAACTGGAGCAGTGGTGGAAATTCTACTTTCGGAGCTTTAAAACTTTCGTCTGAACCAATTGCAATTGTTGGATTGAGCTGTCGATTCCCAGATGCTAACAATGAACATGAGTTCTGGGATTTACTGTACCACGGACATGATGCAACAAAACCATTGCCTGCTTCCAGATACTTTACAAGGAATGAAGTAAGAATGGATTCGACTCAAGATGTTCCAACCGGATACTTGAGGTGTGCAGTGGATGAATTCGATGCCAAGTTCTTTCACATCAGTCGTCGTGAAGCAGAATACATGGATCCGCAACAACGTCTTTTACTTGAGGTGAGTTGGGAAAGTTTAGAGAATGCCGGCATCAACCCTCAAACATTGATGGATTCAAACACCGCTGTTTACTTTGGAATTTGGGCCCAAGAGTATGGAATGAGAATCAAACGAGATACTCAATGGGAAAATATGCATTTAAAATACTTGGGAAATGCTTTGTGTGCTGCTTCTGCTCGTGTTTCGCACTTTCTCGGTCTCCGTGGTCCAAGTATCACAGTAGAGGCTGGCTGCGCATCTGCTTTAGAAGCAGTTCATTATGCTTGTGAGAGTCTTCGTAACGGAAGCACTGATCTTGTCATCAGTGGTGGAGTAAACGTTGTGCTCAATTCTGACGAAGCACACGCGGGATTTGATTCTTACATGACTTCCAGAGATGGGAAGTGTAAAACATTTGACAAAGATGCGAATGGATTTGCGCGTGGTGAGGCATGCGCAGTTTTGATTCTCAAACGATTATCGGATGCATTAAGGGACAAGAATGAAATTCTTGTTTTGATTCGTGGTAGTGATCTGAACAGTAATGGGGCAGGAAGCCGTTTAGGCTCACCAAACGCGGTAGCGCAAGAACAAGTAATTAGAAAGGCTTTAAGTAGCGCTGGTGTTCAGCACCATGAGATCAGTTACATTGAAGCACACGGCACCGGCACTCCAATTGGAGATCCAGTTGAATTTCATGCGTTCAATTCTGTCTTTGGCAATGACCCGGCTAGAACTCAGCCTTTGTACGTGGGTTCAGTCAAAACAAACGTTGGACACACGGAAGGTGTGAGTGGAGTGACAGGCCTCGTCAAAGTAATTTTGGCTATGAAACATCGCACTATTCCAAAGCATCTGCATTTGAATGAACTCAACCCACAAATTGACTTGAATCTGATTCCAGCAATAATTCCACAAGAAAATGTTGCTTGGAATCCATGCAGCGCTGAAGGATTATTGGCTGGTGTGAACTCCTTCGGGTTTAGTGGAACGAATGTCCACATTATTGTTCAGGAGCCACCAAAACAAAGCAAAGATGTGGTACAACTAAAGACCAAAGTAGTTGATAGGGCGAGTCACATTCTCACACTGTCGGCTAGTACAGAAAATGCGCGAGCAGATTTAGTTGAACGCTACATCGCTCTTCTTGAGGCACAACCAGAAATTTCGCTCGCTGATTTGGCGTACTCGGCCAATACTGGCCGAGCTCATCTTTCACATCGTTTGGCTCTGATTGCAGAGAACTCCGCCCAAGCTTTGTCACGTTTACAGAAAAGTCAATTCCAATCGGGTAAACCTGAAACACTTGATCACAAGATCGGGTTCTTATTTACTGGGCAGGGTTCACAATATGTTGCAATGGCAAAGGATTTGTATGACACGCATCCTTACTTCAAATTCCACTTCGATCATTGCAATGAATTGCTCCGAAATTATTCTCCCGCTTTGGATTTAAAGTCTGTACTCGCATATTCTCCGCCGCCGAATATTAGTAGCAATTTGGATGATTCAGTTTGTAGTCAACCTGCAATATTTTGCATTGAATACTGTCTGGCTGGATTGTGGAACAGTTTTGGCATTTATCCTGATTTTGTGCTGGGTCACAGTGTTGGCGAATTTGCATCGGCGGTTGTTGCAGGTGTGATTTCATTTGAGGATGGATTGAAGTTGGTTGTTGAGAGAAGTCGACTTGTGAATAAGTTACCAAAAGGCAGCATGTTGGTGTTGCGAACTTCGTTGGCCAAAGTAAAGAAAATAATTTCTGAATTTGAGTCGGAAAATGGGGGATTCTGGGTTGACGTTGCTGCTCTAAATTCCAACGATGAAATCGTATTATCTGGCCAATCAGGTGCACTTGAAGCGCTTGAAATATTTTGCAAAGCCAAGTACGGAATTCATGCTCACACACTCAATGCTAGCCACGCATTTCATTCAAGGGCCATGGATCCAATCCTAGAAGAATATGAACGAGTCGCTTCCACAGTGACCTACATGTCGAACCCAAAGTGTAAATATATTTCGGGTGCTTTTGCCAAGGAAATGTTGATTGATCAGTTCGACTCAAAATATTGGGTATCACATTTCCGTGAAGCTGTGAATTTTGTTGACGCATTCGCTGTTTTGAGGAAGGAGAAATGTAATGTGTTTGTTGAAATTGGGGCTCAGCCTGTGCTTCTTGGCTTAGGAATGTCTTTGGTCGGTGTGGAATCTTCAAATACTTGCACATGGTGTCCTTCAATTCGTCGAAATGAGAATAATTGGACCACAATGCTTACAAGTTTAGGTCGACTTTATACGGCAGGAGTTGCTGTTGATTGGGTCAAGTTCGATTCTCCATATCAAAGGCAACGAGTTAGGCTTCCAAACTATCCATTCCAAAGGGAACGTTATTGGCATGCTGGAGACTCAAAGGCGGTTGACAGTTTAGTTGTGAATTCCGGACAATTGCATCCTTTACTCGGTCGCAGAATTCCATCACCTAAATCTGAATGGATATCTTACTACAACTCGATTGACCTTAAACGAATTCCATGTTTGCGTGACCATAAAGTGCAGGATGTCATCATTTTCCCGGCGGCAGGCTACTTGGAGTTGATTCTGGCAGCAGGAAGTGACATATTAGGCGGAGGGTTTGATAGCTGTCCAATCCCATTGACCGTGGATGAACTTGTCGTAGAGTCTGCGCTTCCAATATCGGAAGAAGGCTCTACTGAAATTCAAACCACAATGAGCATGTCACATGATGAAGATGGACAGATAAGGTACAGTGTAAGCATTTTCAGTCAGTCGTTATTTGACAACTTGTCCGGAAGTGATGCTGGAAAATGGCGTAAGTTGGTCTCAGCTACATTTGTCACTTGTGCATCAATTAGCGAACATTTGATGCACGCCATTGATTTGCATTTACTAAAAGGTACTCTAACTCCAGGACCTAATGTTGATGACATTTATTCCAAGTTTGGAGAAACTGGGATCAATTTTGGCTCACTTTTCAAATCCATTCACTCCGTGTGGTTCTCAGAAACTCAAGTTCTTGTCGAGACTTCGTTGCCTGAGTCCAGTGAGAAGTACGTTTGTCATCCAATCATACTCGATGCAATGATTCAATGTTCGGTAGTCACATTGGCTTTGAGTCCTGGTTTCATTAGTGGATTATATTTGCCCATTTCTATCAACAAGTTTATCAGTTTTGCTAAAACGTGGAGTAACAAATTGTACATACTGCTCCAAATTGAAAGACAAGCCGAATCAAACGCTACATCAAAAATGCAAAGTGTTACGTTGTACAATGAGAGCGGAGAGTTCTTGGCCATCATGCATGGAATCGACTTCATTCGCACAACTGTCGCCTCATTCCAAAGGTCGATTCAATTATTCGATCAGGACATTTATCCAACCTTCTTTAGTGAATCATGGCAATGGCAATTGGGTCCAAATTCACATCGTGTAGATCCAAGTTCATTTGTCGCAGATGATGCCAACTTGGCTACGATACGACATCGATATGAAGATAGTCAGGTCAATATCGAACTTGAATCAATGAAAGCATTATACGAAAATGTTGTTAGAAAAGCTTCTGAAGTGAGCTATTTGTACATCCTAAAATGTTTCGAAGAAATTGGGTCGAAGGCAACACTTGCCCAGGGTGTACAGTTCTCTATTGCCGAACTCATGCAAGAAGCTTCCATTTTATCGAAATATGCAAAACTTATTCGTCGCTGGCTACAAATTCTGCAGGAAGAAGGTGATGTCTTATTTGTGGACGAAACACGTGTGGAAGTAGTTCGAACATTTCCAACGTCTGAAGAAATTGATGCGAAAATTCAAGAATGCGAAACACATTTTCGTGGTGATGCACGAACGATTGATTTTCAATACATTATGAATTTTGGTGAACATTTGGCAGAGTTGGTTCAGGGGAAAATTTCTCCATTTTCAATCCTTTTTCCGGAGAGTAAGGACAGCATAGGCGTAGCAGCATTTTATGATTTCGGTATGTATCTTTCAAGAGCTCATAAGGGTGTTTCATTTTTATTCGGTCAAGCACTGGCCGAACGTCACATAAAGTACAGACAATATTTTGAGGCAAATATGAATGATGACATTTTGAGAGTTATAGAAATTGGTGGTGGATCGGGAAGTGCAACAGCGCACATTGTCCAGGAATTGGACGAAGCAGGTGTACGGTACGAGTACATGTTCACTGATATTTCCCCATTGCTTCTTCAAATGGCTTCTGTTCGTTTCGCTTCAAACAAGAATATGAAATTTAAAGTGCTGGATATTGAATCTGATCCTAAAGCACAAGGATTTGCTCCACATTCATTTGACATTTTGGTTGCTGACAACGTTTTACATGCCACGAAATACTTGAGCGACACATTAAAGAATGTGAGACATTTATTGATAGCAAAGGGTTGGTTCATAATGGTAGAAGTCGTCAACAAGACAAACGTGCTGGATATATCTTTCGGGTTTATGGACGGATGGTGGAGATTTGCAGATTTCGAAACCAGAAAGGATTACCCATGTGTGAACTATAGTACTTGGATCGATCTTCTTGCTTCGCATGGTTTTCGAAAAGGGAAAGTGTTGGAAGAGAGCACTGATCAGGTGTGCAATGTTCTCGATGGTATCATCGCCGCAGCTGATGATCAACTCACTACGTTGCCTGCTTTAGCCGGAGGTGGCAAAAGCCTGTGGCTTATTTTCGGTGACACGAAAAATTTGCCCACACATTGCTTAAAGAAACGTCTTCAGTCGGTTGGAGAATCTGTATTAATTGTCTCCATGTCGGAAGAGTTTCACATTGACTACGAAGGCGGTCACTGTGGCTTGCATGTGAACAATTCTGATGAATATGATCAACTTGTTCACACTTTGGTTGAAATGGGAGTCAAGTTGAAAGGTGTTTTGTATTTATGGGGCATGATTACTGATTCACGGTACAAGTCACAGTCGCAGGACTTCGATTCACCCAAAAATCACGAAATAATATTGTCAGAGTTGATCAATGGGTTACTGTATTTGGTTCAGGCTCTGATGAAAAATTCTTTCACTTGTATTGTGATCGCAATAACCACCGGAATGCAACAAGCTACTGAAGCGGAGACTATTTCGACTGATCCCATTCTTCACACTTTGTCTGGCATCATGAGCTCACTTGCCAACGAAATTGTTGGCCACAAGTTCGTTTGTATTGACATTCAGCGTGAATGTGAGTTGCAAGACGACTTGATGATGAAGGCTTGCAAGGATGTTTTTGACCAGTTGTGGCTGCAGGACAATGAATTACATGTAGCATTCCGAAACGGACAAAAGTACGTCAGGAGGATGGTTCTAGAAGACCCGTACAAACCATCTCTCTCACTACCAAATACAGACAGATATCGGTTAGCAAATCCCACCTCTGGCATTTTATCAGACTTCAGCATCGTGCCATGCGCGAAAGTCGAGCCTGCAGATGATCAGGTTGAGATCGGCGTCAATTATGCATCGTTAAATTTTAAGGACGTACTCATGGCATTAGACGCTCACGACTTGCGACGATTTTTACTAGCAAATGAAAAGGTAGGGACAGCAGTGCCAGAATTGCAGTCTGAACTAGGAATAGATTTTGCAGGCAAAGTAACAAGAGTGGGAAACTCAGTACACAAATTTAAGCCAGGTGACCATGTATTTGGAGTGACAGCCGGTGGTTCACTCGCAAGTCACGTAATTGCGAACCAGGCGCACATTGCTCATATGAAACCAAGATTATCATTTGAAGGTCACGCAGCCATTGGTCTAGTTTTGTTCACAACTCACTATTTTCTTATTCAAAAGGCCAACATAAAGAAAGGAGATAAGGTTTTGATTCATTGCGCTTCTGGTGGAGTTGGAATATTTGCGATACAAGTGGC
The DNA here is from genome assembly GCA_034700885.1 of Paratullbergia callipygos. NCBI lineage: Eukaryota > Metazoa > Arthropoda > Collembola > Poduromorpha > Tullbergiidae > Paratullbergia > Paratullbergia callipygos. Next base: position 1,383 of record JAQIYH010000215.1, on the reverse strand, counting down.
GCAGTATTTCGGGGCAGAAGTTTATGCAACTGCTGGCAGTGAGAGGAAGCGCACTTACTTGAGAAAGAGCATGAATGTGAAGCATATATACAGTTCACGTGATACCAATTTTGGTGAACAAATTCTTCGAGATACAAATAATTACGGAGTAGATATTGTCCTGAATTCACTGACCGGACCAGGGTTCAAAGAAACCTCGGTGTCAATTTGTGCACCAGGTGGAAAGTTTCTTGAGATGTCTAGAATCAACATTTGGACACATCATGAAATTCGGGATCTCCGCTCGGATGTTTTATACATTGTCCAGGATCTTTCTCAACTTACTTGTGCTGAGGAGGGTATTGGAATCTTTGGTGATCCACAACAAATTTTTAAATTTTGGGATGAGTTCTATGGGTCTGGAAAGTTCAAAGAGTTACCATGCACTCTTTTTACATTGACTCGTGCCCAAGATGCATTTTTGTATTTGCAAAGAGCCAAACACATTGGGAAGGTGACCATCAAAATGCCAACAGCGACAGTTGAAGACGGTTGCATTTTGCACAAGGAAAACTTATTTAATGAATTCAGTTCTTACATGATCACGGGAGGGGTTGGTGGAATTGGATTAGAAGTGGCAAAGTGGATGGCCAGTTCTGGGGCCAAGCATTTAATCCTCGTAGGTAGAACTCTCCCGACTTCCGGAGCGGAATCAACTATTAGACATTTACAGGAAACTGGGACAAACGTTCTTGTATTTCAACTTGATGTGTCAGACTATGATGCATGTGCTCGTACTCTGGAGAATGTTAAGTTGGCTGGCCACCCACCATTGAAAGGTATCATGCATGCCGCTGGAGTTCTATCAAATGATGAGATTAGAAAAATGACTACAGAATCATTCATGTTGACCTTCAGGCCGAAGATTCACGGCACGTGGAATCTCCATACATTGACACTCAATTGCAACCTCGACCATTTTGTCTTGTTTTCTTCATTCACCGGCACCATAGGTGGAATCGGCCAATCCAATCACTGTGCAGCAAATCGGTACTTGAATGCATTCGCCACTTACCGTACGAGTTTAGGACTACCTTGCACGAGTATCGCGTGGGGAGGATGGACTGACGTCGGGGTAGCAGCAAATTTATTTAGTAGGGTTGAGCGTGCGTTAGGTTTAAAACCCTTCACTCCTACCCAAGGAATCGCATCCCTGCAGCGAATTTTGTTGGAACATCTTCACACAACGACGAATGTATCATATGTAACTGACTGGGATCTATTGATGAAGACTTACCGGCAAGGAAACTTATTTGAACATGTGAGGACTGAGAAGAAAAATGCTCGAACTTCAGCTGAGTACGAACGCAGAGTCAAGGCAGTAAGAGATGCAAGCCCAGAAAA
>JAQIYH010000214.1:0-11550 GCA_034700885.1 Paratullbergia callipygos | reverse complement strand
TCTTCATTTTCTTCATCTTTCTCTCCAAGGTCATTATTTTCATTGTCAGAAGAACGCCGGTGGAGTCGATATCTTTGAGGTGGTAGTGTACTTGAACTGATGACACTGGTGCTGATATTTGTTACGCCACTGCTTCGCATAAGATGTAATGACTGTGGTGGCAATTGCCCGGCCGTGGAGTGAAGTTCAAGTAATCGTTTGCTCTCACTTTCAAATCCAGTCGTTAATGGAGGAAATCCTGAGAAGCTATTCATTTTACTTGTCAATCCAACGGCTCCTCCTCCTCCAGGGCTTGGGTTGACGTTGTATGGGTGAAAACGGTGTGAACTTGGCTGGCCTGATGGCAATATTGTTCCAATGGAGCTGGCGCCACTCAGTTGATGATGAGGTCCACTCGCACTGACAGGAGCAGCAGTACTGCCAAATGACATCATTGGTACTGGCACAGTTCCTGAAGGATTCAGCGACACACTGGCACTCGGAGTTCCAATTGAATTCAAGTTGGAAAACATTTCAGGAACACAAATTAAGTCTGGATCATCTTTTGCTACAACTGCTGAAGGTGTCAATGGAAGTTCTTTGAAAGCAGAAGAATGCAGTATTGCTGGGGTTGAGGTCACGACTGGTTTTATGTCAGTGTTGTTGACGTTGTCAATTGTCACTGGTGCAGGAGTTACTTGCCTTTGTAAGTAAGCAACAGAAAATATTTCCATACTATTTCACAATCACGACTTTGACGACACAACAGAGACATTTAAAGATTTTGTGCGATACTGTTTTCAATTCCAAAGGTTAATCTGCCACTCAAATCCGTACACGAGTGCTACGACGGAACCAGCAGCAAACGACGAAGGACAAATCACAAATGTGGAGAAAGCAAGTGCACAGAATGAAATGAGACAGATAACTTTCATGCACACGTAATAGTAAAGAAAGGGGAAAGCACAAATATATGTGTTTGTGTGTTGGTGTGAAGTAAAGAATGAGGAGCTCACTCCGAAACCCGAAACCCGGGTGTTGTATAAGAGTGTTTGCTTGGCCTTTCCACTGCACTACCACTGCCACAGTAGTAACGGAGTAGTAAATGACGACAGGTTGCTTTTCTTTTGTGGGTTTGTATAAAAGGATATTCATGGGCGGACTTGAACGTAAACCTCAACCAACCAATTACGGATAACAAATATACGGCACACGACTGACACGCGCCACGCCACATGTACACTTTCCTATCTACAAGTGCAAAGTGTAAATATGTATAAGCTGATACATGGAGAGAGTGCAAGTGAAAGTGAGCAGTATCGTACATCCGCAATGTAAATGTACTTTCATGGGTTCACCCTTCCAACAGTTAGCAAGCCTTTCTGTTACGTCAGCACGTATACACATTGTATAGTGCTACCAAGTTCTTGTTCATCGGCTACTTCGGGTAATATTTCCTGAGAGAACAAAATACATTTTCCAAGCTTGTAAATTACACTGACTAATTATGGACCTGCGACGAATAACCGGACACCTCAGAAATCAAATGTTTGGCCAAATCAAACAAAATTTCGCCTACTGATATGTACAGGTCAAATTCCCGTAACCTGGGGCAAACTTTTGAGTTCTGAGGTGTCCGGTTGTTCGTCTAAGGTACACAATTTTGGTTTTTGGAGAAATGGATCCATTTAATTTTCGCCGAGCGAAAATTGTTGTAACATGTTTCCCATGGTAAATTTCTTGTTTTTACTAGCACAAACATTGTTTAGAAGTTTAAAAGTTGTCACGATTAGTCAGTCCTCGGCATTCTGATTCTAGAAAAATTAGCTTCCATTGGAAATTTTTGGAAATTGGAAACTAGAAATGTAACCCTCCTGATCGGATTCCTTGTCAGCAACAAATATTGAACAAAATTGTGGATGAGGAGTTAATTGTCACCACCAAACCATTCTCATCATAAACCTCTCAACTCAATCAACTCATCACCAATCAACATGGGCCAATCATTATCTCATTCAGTTCACTTGACTCTAGTGGTATGTGCTACACTCGTGTTCATCCAAGGTGTCCTGGTCATTTCGGACAATCCATGTAACTTCTATAAAGTTGGAATATGCTTCTTTTTTATTATTTACTTCGTGACTTTACTGAACCATTTCTGTGGAATTCGACGTTAAAATGGAATGTGGATGAAATGGTGGGCGCCTGCAAGTGATTGTGTGGAAAAACACTTCGTCAATATCCTCGTTTTTTGTATGGTTGAAAATTATAATGATACGACGCACAAGATACAAACTACAAACTTGATCTCACTGGTCTCACTCAGCCAGTCAGATGAAAAATGAATTCCACAAAACTTTAAATTGTTATATGTAATCTAAACGCACAAAGACAAAACTTAAATGTGAAGAAATTACTTTCTCTGTGATTCATAATGATTGTGATTAATAAATCAAAATTTATACATTGAAACTAGCCAAGTAGTATTACAAATTTTACTTACTTAGTCTACGTGCCAAAGAACTAACCCTGCGTTTCTACCTCTGGCTTCGACTTGAATATAAAATATCGTATGTCTGAAACCGTTAAATGCTTTCTATCTAATTCTCATTTAAATCAAATGAAAAACTCACTACAACCTGCCAACCAACAACCGAACAACAATGCAAAGTTGAACATACGGCACCACTTTTCCCCAATCTTACACAATACCAAAAATGCCATATTGTCGTCTCTTTTCCCTAACTTATTAGCAAATGGTAGCAGCAGTATATTTTTTTGTGTGATTTGTGAAAAGTGCGCAAGTGTTTTGAGAGTATTGTGAGGTAAGTACGGTTTGAGAGTCAGGGTGTGTGTGCAGTAGCTCAGAACTCACAGCATGAGTTTGTACTCAAATCAGTGCACTGCACAGTGCACATTACCAGCATTGTACCAAGTACGACAGCTCCCCTCTTGATGCCAGATGGTCAGACGAGATGAAGGACTGCGATGAGCTGAGTGAAATGCACTTGGACTAATATTGGCATTGGATCCTGAAAATCTTATTTGCGTAGTGAAAAGTCTTAATGCTGAAGACTGAAGAGCGCTACAATGAAAGCATATGAAAGCTCCACACAAAAAGTTGAGTTACAATTTTATTCAGATTAATTAATTATTGAGATTTTCATAGATCAAAATTTTGTAGCAATGCTTTGATGTTCGATCACGCTGCTGCTTTAAATGTAGATTTTGTGTCATTGTGGACTGCGGACTGAATTAATTTCTTCTGCTTCAGTAGTTTTGCCTCGGACTTACGAAATTCTTTCTGCTGCTGCATTGTCCATACATTCATACATACTTCATCTGCTGTAAGTCGTACCATAGGATCAATTGTTAACATTCCCTTGATAAGTGTTTTGATTCCTGTTGAGAATGGGTTCCATACTGAACCTTCCAATGTGACGGTTGACATTTGAATTTGGAATAATACATCTTCTTGCTTGTGACCAGGAAATGGTGGTATACCAATCAAGCAATGGAATACTACAACACCAAGACTCCAAATATCACATTGTTGAGTGTATGGTTGTTTGGAGAGAATCTCCGGAGCTGTGCAGATGACAAACACATTAATGAAAGTCATACTAAAATTCCACTGTGTGTGTTCTGCCAGTTCTGCGTTGAGTTTTGATCCAGTAAGCTTACCCATGTACTTTGGTGTACCACAATAACATGTGAGCATATTGCTTGTTCCTGGTGCACCACGACATGCTCCCAGTCCAAAGTCACTCAACTTGATGACGCCAAATGTGGATTGCAAACTGACCTGATTGTCGTCCACTGTGGTCTTCTTGGATTTGAAACTAGATATGGGACGGACACTGCAATTTGGATCTCGTTTACACAAAATGTTTTCAAGCTTGAGGTCACGATGAGCAATTTCTATTTGTGAATGTCAAGTCAAGACTCACTCAGTTAATTACTTAAGTGACTAAAGTTACCGAAGAAGAGGAATATTATTAACGTACCATGTGCATGAATATAATCCAACCCTGCTGCCACTTGTCTAACAATGTACGCCATCTGAGTTTCATTCAGTGGAGAATTTCTTCGAATCATAAATGTATGTAGAGATTCATTACATTGTTCCAGTACCAAACAGACAATCTTTGGAGTTTCATATACTTCCAACAATTCAACTACATTTGGATGCTTGAGCACACGGAGTAAACTGATTTCTCGGCCTACAACACGTAAACTTGTACTACTCGCTTTGGACTTGTCCACAATCTTCAATGCGTATGATTTCTGATTGGAACGATCTTGTGCAGCGTATACTTTACCATATCCACCATAACCCAGGAGGACTCCGACTTTGAACAACTGATCTGGTGTGTTGCCACTTGAGAGTTTGATGTGAGGAATATGTCTTGGTTGGAGACAACATTTCTCATTGGACCAAACTTTGTTGGTGACAACTTCATCCAAATCTGAATCCATTTCTGGTGCGTAAAAAATCTGAAACAAAAATGGTAAAATCAGGCGCTGCTGGAATGGACAGATTGAAGAGTTTCCTCTCTCTTGCCAGTATTATTATTCCTTGCATTAATTACTACATTGACCATTTTAAAAGTTCGTCTCTGAATCAACTGCGTCATGACATCATCATCATTTGACGGTTCCCTAGTAATTGAAAATTATCTGCTTTTATTCACAGCATAATAGATTGCTTTTCTACTTGACAATTTATTGAAGGGTTTAGCCAATAGTATAAATCGACGAACTAATAAACAAGCTTGAGAAAAATGTTGAGAAAGTAAGATGGGCAGGATCAACGACGCCAGCGCCAACCCCGAACGCAGTCACCAGTGTGTGCTCTAAAGTTGCCACCTTTGCAATTTATCGCAAATGAGCTGCAGGAAGTATACAGTTAAGTTGTCTCTTATTATCACATAAAGAATGTTTTGCAGTACAATTCAACCTTGCTGAACATGAACCCTGAAATATGTTCTCGGAAACGTGTCATGATTTACGTCATGCAGGACCAGCGTTTGAACATCCAACCGACTTTCATCTAAAATATTCGCTTAGATTTTTGTCCAACAAGATTGATTTGTGAAGGCAAAAACATTATGTGATAATTTCAGACAATTGATTTGCGTTTGAAGGTGGTGAGGAAAGACATTCTCCACTCCACAACTTATAGAAACCATCTGGACATGCCTTCGGTTCTGGTGTTGTGTCACCAAAATTCACCACCCCGAATTGCTCAGGCCTAAGACTAGCACACTGTGTTTGGTTAATAGTTACGAGTATAATCAACGTTGTAATTGTTATCAAATGTAAAGTGCGGCTATGACCGCTGAAATGTGGCCGTGTCATGACACAGGATACAACGACAATTGAAACTATTACGTTGCTTTATGATCCCCTATTTATTAAGAGAATCGTAGATGAACTCAACACACTTCTGTCTTCTCGACTCGACTTCTGTAGCTGAGAAAAACCACCCTACTGTCACTACTGTGTAATTTCACCGACAGTGAATTGTGGTCTGTTGTTGTCATTTCCGGTAAAATCGCAAAATATAGCCTTCAAGAATTTCCACGAACAAGTTTATTTATTTATGCCATTTATTTAAATACAGGCATCAGATCCTCGTATGACAATTAATAAAAATTGTTTATTAAATCTTTGTTTCAACGATTCCAGCTCCATCCTCGCTGACATTCACCATTCAATGTTCTGAACATTCCTCTTGATTTACAATCCTGAGCTGAAGATCCGAGGGCATACTCTGATTTGTCCGGCTGTTCCCTATAAATTAAACATTGACTGTGACTGTCCATTTATATCCCGTAGTCTTGCAACATGCAACATGCAACGACATAAATGGACAAATGATATTTTGGGAAGTTATTTACTTTTGTTGGCCTTGCTGTTGTGTTGGTGTTGAACTCGACCTGAAGAAGTTCGTGTCGGGGTTACTAAACGAAGGCAAAGAACCAAACCCTCCTCCAGCTGAATTGAATTGTGACAATGGCCGCCGTGGTGGGAACTGGTGGAATGCACTTGAAAATGATGGCGGTTCGTATTGTTGAAATCCAAAGAATGGCTCACATATTGTATAGCTGACTGAATGCAAAGAGATGATCACTACACATAACACAAACATGGTGACACTATGAAATATGATGGAAGGACGTTTGTTTGACTTCAAAGAGTGTGAAGACATTGCTACCTTGCCAGGAAGAAGCCACATTTAAATGCATACGACTTTTTAAGCAGTGCTTTGATACTCCTAACCAGGCTCGATTATTGTCGACTTAATGCTGAATCCTGACTGTCGGTGTCGGTTGACTTATGTCATTTCATTTCCCTTTACATATGCAATTTCCTTCCAGGAATATTATTAAATGTGAATCCAGCCCGTTGTTATGCATTTGTCCTGTTGAAACCACAACATGAATATGAATCCAAGTCGTGCATTTCAGAAGGTTGAGCTGAAGGTCGAGTTTCGGTGATACTCAATGAATACTGAATATGCATTGCAAATAATACGGTGGAAGTACGAGATGGCTCGTATTTAGTAGATGGCAAGCCAAATCAACTCAAAAAAGGCTTGCAATTTTATTCAAGACCGATGACCAAAGAATACAACATTGACAAAAAAGAGCGAAACAATGAAACGAGACAATCAATTTACTAATATACTAATTACTAATTGACCACTCGGAAAACCCAGCCAAGATTACCCCACGGATCATTCTTTTTTTTTGGCGGCGGTGTGGTGACCGGATTGGGAAACTGCCAATCGCGAGCACACCCGCCAGCGATCGTTCTTGAGTCCCCACGTTGACAATTTACCGCAAACGATCCACTACTGGCCCCACCTTGTGGATATGGTGTCGTCACACATTGTACTTGATCGATGTATAAGATTGAAAAGATCACCATCATAGCTATCAATGTTGAGAGCAGAATCAAAAACTCCGTTCGGCGTTCACTGCCCATTGTAGTAGGACTTGGACCAATAATTTAGGAAAGGCTTCGTTAGATTCCAGAATCCAGAATCACAGTCTGAACTCGATCTCGTCCACTCTTCGTTGAATGCTCATTGGAGACTGTTGAAAAAAAAATTTAGTTTCACTAAATTCGTCCTCAAAGGGTCTTGGAATTCGTTGGCCTAGTTTGTCATGATTGAAATGTTGGATGAATCCACTTACAAAACCGCTTTACTTTTTCCAACCACATAAACATACTGCACATAACATGGCTTGAGGAAATCTCACTTGAAAAATGCAGAAACTTATTTTATTGTTCAAGGTTATGCAAATATATGCACAATGTACTGGTTGGTATTTTTGGAAAGTGTGGGAATTTTATTCATATACATTTAGACTATTCGAGAATGCTAGTAAAGATTGATTGAACAATGTAAACAATGGAAAATATTTTAACCGATGTACTGCTCCGTATTGGTAGACTAGAAGCACTTATATTTTGTGTTTCTGTGCTCGTGTTGGTGTTGGTGGTCACAGGTGGAAACCAGTGACCTTCGCGATACTCGCCATTGATTGCTTTGAAGTACCCATCTTCGGGTTTACCAACAAATGATGCACTAGATGAACCAGAGAGATGGAAAAGTTCTTGCGTCGGTTCATCCTGAATTTCTTGACCATTGACAGTTTGATTTTGTGATTCTGACACTGGCTGCCAGTCCAGATTCAGGTTTATCGTTGTTGTGTTCTGCCAACAATGCGCGTGAAAAAATACAATGAACAACGTTATCAACCCAATTAATACCATCGTAGGGCGAGAATTATGCCAACATGTGCCCGAACCATTCTAAACACTTAACGAGAATGAAGTTTCATTCTATTTAATACAAGGAAAAGTTTTATTTCTTGCCAATTGTCCGCAATTAATGTGCACCGTCTAATTAATGTGCAATGTAAATAGTGTAAATAGAATGCAAATAAAATTTACGCAAGTCAGATTTCCACGAATTTGCATTTGCATTTTTCCAAGTTTATTTTTTGATGGTTGTCACACAATTCAATTCAATTATCCTCGCAAGCTCACACGTGCCGGTAAATATACTGCTGTCCTACTTCAACCATCTCCAGCCATTAATGCATTGCCCATTGATTGCTTTAAGACGTCCAAGGTTTGCATTTCTTCAAAAGTACTCCCGCAGGACTTATGTACGGCAGCTGAAGGTTGATAGGGCCAAACTGTATTTGGGGGAAGACAACAAGTAAAATCAATAATATAATCAGCAGAGAGAGAGAGAAACCAGACAGATGAGTCCGAGCCATCGAATGAGAAACAAAGCTCAAAGCGTCTTCCAATCGTACAATGGTTCGACAAATCCAAATCTTCGAAGGCCGAAAGCTAACTCACACTGTGAAGACAATTGAGAAATCAATGCTGAAAATGAAAATAATCATTTCTGAAATACTTGTAAACATAGCTTCCTTGAATTTCCTTCCTTCCAAGAATTAACTTCAAAACTCTATCAAGAACATCACAATCAGAGTCAATTGTTGTGGTCTACCTGAAAGAATTTTTCGCCCCAAACTTGTGTCTTGACTGGCACACTGACAGGTAGCAATAATTAAAGTATACAGATAAACTTTCCTAATCTGAGAGACTGTGGAGTGGGCAGCCAAGTCTAAATTAGAAATGACACTTTGTAATGGGAATCTTCAAATAAACTACATTTTATTCAACAATAGGTCAATCAATAGGTTTACTAGGCAAGGCTTCGTACACGTACAATGAGACACTAATTGTGACAGTTCGTGTTGAAGTTCCAAAATGTACACAAGTAGAATTTGATAGTATTTAAGCTCTTAGCCGCGTCTCCACCATCGAACACACAACCACGAACCATCAACCACGAACACATTGACCATTACGGGCTCTAAAATATCCACGTATACAATTTGTCACGAATGCCGCACTGGATCCAAGAATGGACACTGGCTCCTCACATTGTACCTGGTTGATGGCAAAGATCAAGAAGACTACGATCAGTATTGATAGTGGAACAAAAGCTTTGCACAATGGATTCACCATCAGGCCATGACGGACACCACCAATGTACAACCGAACCATTGTAATCCGAGTTCAAATACAAAAATTCCAGAAACAGCATGCGAAACCGACTCACTGGATGTCTAATGGAATCTTATTTAGTTAGAATAGGTTGCCACCACTAAACTGTCTGTTCTTACATTGAGGACGAACTTCTTTATTAAAGCGGAGAAGAATTAGGACTAAACATTTCAAGGCAGACGATTTTCCGTTGTCCGAATGTGCTTTTCCACACATCCTCATCTGATAACTTGTGTAATCTATACAAGTTAATACAAGTCCTACATATACACATACATACGGTCTTCATAAAAGGTGATATTACAAAGGACACAGATCGCCGGTAACGAAGCCCTAGCGGAAACCACACAAATGCCACTTAGAACGTTGATTCTATTTTGTTAGAAATTCGTTTTCGAACAAGCAAAGTGAGATGAAATGATGAAAACCACATCCGTGAACTTGAAACAATTCCAATTGCAAATGGCGAAATCGCTAATGTAAATCACATCAACCATTGCCATTCAACTCCAATCTCAAAGAAACCAAGATATCAAGGAATATTCTTGCAAGTGGAAAATGATGGAGATGAAATGGATTTAAAAAATCAAGTCACTAGATAAGATATTGCATTTTATTCACCAATAATTAACTGACAACATTTAGCAACACTGACAAAATTGGACTGTATGGCTAAAGTTATCTTTTCAAGCAGGCTTTCCAATATCCGATGATATTGCTCCAGATGAGACGTGTCATGGCAGTTGTTTACATACTAAAGTCTCAAACAATGTTGGCCTAGGTATTTCAAATATTCACTTCCATCTCCAACTGCGGACACATTGACCAGTGAATCCTCTAATATATCCAGCTGGACACGACCAGCCTGAAAATGCTGAATTTGCTGTCACTGGAGGAGACGGAGACCACCAACGTTGTGCTTGATTAAGTGCTACAAGTGCAATCAGTATCAAAAGTAATGCAGTAATGCTGTGAATACGGTGCACGTGCACGCGAGCCATTCTTCTTTATAACTTTATTGGTCCAGCACCAGAAAGCAACAAATCCAAACTTAACCTATTGTACTTTGACTTTTGACTGGAAATGCTGGTTGCTTTTCAGAAGTCAGATTTCTACTTCTATAAAGAAAGGAATTGTAAGGCCGCAAAATTGCGGTATTCAATGGCATGTCCTTTCATTTTTTTAACTATAATTTCCATGAATTGACTGTAAAATTATATTACACCTCAACACATATCCCAAACGTCCTGTGATTTTGATATCAAGTATTTGGAAAACATCCTCGTCTCACGGAAGCCACAAACGAAGCCCCGACGCTATACTGACTTTAGAAGTCATATATGAAAAGTGGTGATGCTTCATACATTGGTCATAAATTCACTGTTCTGCTCCTGCTATCCCTTGGCGTAGCTGGTTGTCTGTGACGGGTATTGTATTGTATTGTATTGTTTATTCAATCAAAAATATTAGTTCCAAATTCATTCTATAGTTCTTTTACCATCCCTGGGTAATAGAGTCATTGTATGAGGTCTATTAAACTAAACCGAACTAAGTCGGAGTACAAAATTCCAGAAGGAGCGTTCATTCGTTCAACCGTTCAAAGCCAAGTCGTTGGATGTCCAAGGTTGTTGATAACCAAAAAAATCAATTTCAGTCTTGACCTATTTTATATAAATTCAGTTGCATCGAGGTATGATGTTGTCGCTCAATACCAATTCCAAACACCGAAAATGGTCTCAGAAGAGTCCTTCAATTGGAAAATGATGATGGAAATCAAATGTACTTAAAGATTGGTAACAGCAAGGTCTATACATTTGCATTTTATTTTATTCACCAATAGCCTACTGACAATATCTGCAATCGACACAGTAAATATATAATGGGATTGTTTGATTACTTGCAAGCAAGTTAACAATCAATCGTATTGTTCCACGGGTGAGAGGACCAATAGCGGGACAAAGACTGTGTTGCTTATAAACTACTATTGCAGCCCAATACCACTCTGTTGGCATTGGTATTTCACAGCTATTCCACCTTCCATCTCCAACTGCGGACACATCGGCCAGTTTTTCCTCTAACCTGTCCAGGTGGACACGCCCAACCCAGGAATGATCCTACTGAATTTGTTGACGAAGTCCCCCAACTGCCCCAACATTGTGCTTGATCAATTAATACAAGGGTAGACAGTATCAAAAGTAATGCAAATGCAGTAGGAATGCGGTGCACGTGTATGTGAGTCATTTATCTTAATAACTTGACTTGTCCAGCACCAAAAATCGACAGATCCAAGCTTAACCAAACTAAACTTATTCTCCTTGGCTCTTGACTGCAAATGCTTGTTGCTTACCAGAAGCCAGATTTCTACTTATTTTAAGAAAGCAATACAATACCCCAAAATTGTGGTATCCAATGTCATGTCCGCTCATTTCTTACGATGATTTCCTTGAATTGACTCTAAAGCTACACCTC
>JAQIYH010000213.1:0-11568 GCA_034700885.1 Paratullbergia callipygos | reverse complement strand
ACCTCTCTGCTGAATCTTCTTACTCCTCGACAGTAACGATTATCAATCACAAAAATTGGACGCAAGGCACGAGTAACTCGAAAATGTGAGGATTGTCGTATAAGTACAAATATTGCTTCGACTATCATGATGAGAAGTGTAGCTGCCTGTAATCAATTTAAAATCAGTTGAAATGAAAAGAAAATCTCATTTGCCTCATACGAAGGGAATAAAGGCAGACGACAAAAAGACTAAAGATGTATTACCTTAACTGAGGTTCTATGATGAGTTACTATTGTTTTGTATCCAAGCCATCTTAGTTTTAGCACAAGACAAAATGTGATGGTCACGAGAGCACCCAATTCTAACGACGCATGTACAGGAATAGGAACCTGGAAAATGGCGAGTCAGTTTCAAGTTTTGCATTTACTCTCTGGAAGTATGGCAAGTTGTGATATGTACCTGGAAGAAGAGGACTGCTGGTGGTTCGAAAGCAGCTAATGCAAGTAGTAGAAGAGACGCCGTTAAATCCAGTACATAAAACCAACTTGTGTGTGCCATAATATATGCTGGTAAGTTTTCTTTCCGTTTGGGATGTGTTGAAAATTGATCATTGTTATCACCTTCTTCCAAATAGATACTAGCCTCCTTGTAGTTCATTGCCCATTGTGCATCTACAGAGATAAGACCAAATCGCTGGAAGCTTGGTTCTACTGGAGCTGTACGAATATTGTTTGGAACTGCACTACCATCAGCATCAGCATCATCATCATCGTCATCATCGTGGTCGCGATGTCTTCCTTGAATAGGTGGACTGTCGATTATGTTATCTAAATGTACTTGAGTTGTATCTCCATCACCACTTCTACCACTACTGGTTTCCAAACCAAATCCTAATATTTGAGCAAATTTTGTACTTCTTAATTTATCCATTTTGCGATTTTTGCGTGGTGAAGCTCCTCCACCTTTTATAACTAAAGATTGGGATTCAGATCCATCATAAGTTCTAGATGATTGTAAACTGCTTCGACATGATTCTTGTACGAGTTCTGAAATGAGAAAAACATGATCATTTGTGATGTCAAGCTATTTCCTCTTCACGTAAAAGGTAAAAGAGTATGCACGCTGTTACACCAAATTGCCCAATTTCACTCGCAACCTTACATGTCTAAAATTGTATACACTTGACACACTTCAACATTTGTACATACTTCAACTTCAACTGTCACACAGGAAGTAAGCTGGGGAATATTTCAGCCACTTGACACTTGTTATATTCATGTAATGAAACAATTTAAATATCAGATCGAGTTTTATGAATCAGATTTCAAGTATAGTATGATCGCAAACACAATTCCGATTCCATACTCAACGGATCCAAGTCATCCAAGTCTTTACGAAAGAGTATTTCACATATACAACATAATTCATAATTATATTCAAGGTCATGTAGGACATGCGTATATAGTGTACTAGTCCTCCTCTCGTAAAACAATCATTACATCATATTTTAAAATGTATTGGTTCAATACTTGTGGCTACGTACAGACGAACATTACATTTGGAAGTAGCTCCTCATCTTACAATCAACACAAGAACAATACAAAAAAAATGCAACAGTGAACAGATTTATGTATGATATGTATTTGATATGGATATTGTATTTATGTTCAACCTGAAAACAATGGTGGTACAACTGTACAACAATAATGACAAGGCATTCTGGCTTGTGGCACATTAAAGTTTTAGTACATGCTGAGCACGTACGGTGGTACAACTTTAAATCTATTAAAGAATAATAGTTTTAGTTGCACTTTGAATTTGAATTGCAGCAGTTGCGTTCTTGCTATTGTTGCAAACATGCTTCATCAGTAATCCACAAAATGCACAAATTCTATTGGTTACTGGATAACAAAGAGAAGCATTAAAAACTAACCACTGAGATATTGATTTTCTGCTTCGTAATCTCTGCAAGCTGATTCCGTACTTGCGTTATCGGTCTCCATTGTATTGTAATTTAACATGAGGAAATGGAACTTGAACTCGGTAACTTTGTCTCATACAAGCCAAGCAACAAGCACTCAAGCACCGACTGACTTTATGACAGTTTTGATATTTACGATTGCGACTGACTGGGCTGAGTGAGTGAATTTAATGAGAAGAATTAGAAATGCATCTGTAAACAATAGTTATCTATTATACAAATACGTCACCCACGATATGTTATCACTCCTCACTCCACAGAACAAGTCTTCTGCACACTTTCAGATTATATAAAAGTATGAGTATGAGTTATGACAATTTGACAGCCAGTAACAGCGACTCGACTGGAATGTGGCAAGCGCGAGCCAGAAAGAAAATGCAACAACCCCATCGTAGATCGTCGTACTAATCGCACAATTAGTGCGCACATATTTACTTGAAGGATAGAAGATTTGCCATGACGTGCATATGCGAACACGAACTTTTAGTACATGTGTTTAATTCGACCACGGGAGGAGTAAACCCGTTTAAGTAAAGCTGAAGACACAAGTTAGACAGCAGACATGGATTAGCATAATTAGCAATGTCACAAACTTGCATTGCTTTGCAACGAAGAACGAACAAGCCAACAAGATCAACTTCTTATTATGACTTTAATCAACATAATCTATACTTCTCCAGCCATGTGTTGGCAGTTGGGTATTAGGTCAAGAGAACACGAGAAATCAACGTGTGCTGCACATTGGCACTAGCATTAAGTTAAGCTATTAAGGATGACACTAACTATACGCTACCATAAACACAGAAAGAGCAAGCACACTTATAAGATTGTGATATTCGAAGACAAGTGTGTACATGTGCGTGTAAATGTAAATCGCCTTATCTCAATCCCGTTTCGCCGTTTCTAAACTGATCCGTGTCAGACTTACCCGTTCCATTATTCTGCTGCAATTGATGAAACCAATGATTCCTTTCCCCATAACTTGACTAATTAGACTGCCAGCAAAGTCGTAATTTAACTACTCAACCTTAACTACAGGCATCTCAAATGGCCAAAGTAATTGTAATAATGTTCAAATCTACAAACACTTGTTAGTGAAGTATTTGTTTACATGCATTTACATTCCTTGTTTCATACTGTGTACAGTGTACACTCTGACTGGCTCTCAAACTCTCTAAACTGCAATTCTTAACCCATGAATGAAGAAGGATTGACTGTCTGTGTATTGAAAAAAGAGTCTCATCAGTCTTATGAACGAGCGCAACTTATCCAATTTCAAATACTAAATTCTACCGAAACATGTATGTAATACAAAGAATGAGTTCAAACAAAGAAAACGGAAATGTAATAAAAATAATCAGCAGAAAAGTCGACATTTTTATTTTCAACTTTCTGGTGAACTATAATTTGGTAGAAAGTAATCTCCTACACTACACAGAGCACAGAAGATCTGCAAATCTGGTTTGAATTGGATATTTCCTTTAATACCAGAAAAATAATATTATAAAAGGCATACAGCTTTAACTTTATTCTTTTATTGAGAAACTCAGTCAGTACACATTTTAAATGAGATAAATTGTAAATCCACATTAACTTTACATTGGCCGTATAATACACATACAATATCATTATCACAAAGTGACACGAAGACACGATATGACGAGGTCTGCTGTGAAACTTAAGCTTATTATTGTTCAAATGAAATGTGATACACATGATCTATACTACGACCAATCAGGTTGAACTCCACATCTGATCCAGTCATCGTCATCGTGCAGCTGCAGTATGCAAGTAAACATAAACATGAGTTCGTATTACATTACATTAGTATATTATAGAAGAGACAGAATTTATTAAACTTATGCAATGCAATGAATGTGTTAACGTAGATTTGTGGATAATTCGATCTTCAAGGCAAAGGCTGGCTTCAGTTTCAACTGAACAGGATGGATCCAGTTGTTGGCAGTGTGGATATGATTGGATCCAACAGTAACAGTGCTGGTGGTCTCATTAACCTTTGCTCATTGTGCAATCTACAATTTTCTGACAATGGTGAATCTGTTGATAATGATGATCATGTTCAGCAGGCAAAAGTTGAAAAAATACTGGACATCTTCCTTTCCGATGATGGTATGTAATCTTAACATGTATGTATGTACAACACGGGCATGGAGTTTGCGAGTTTGCCTTTTTTGCATCTGCAGATCTGCATTCATATTGTGTTGTATTAATTTTGTTTTAGATGAACATGGACATGTGCACTTATGTCTCAATTGTAAGATGCTTTGTACAAATCTAATTTGTACAAAACAAACGCTTCTATTCATTGTTGATAAAATTACAACTCTACTCGTACAAAATTCAAGATTTACGCTGGTGAACCCAAAGTACAAAATCATACCAAAATTATTCCAATTTCGATTTTCGAAACCATCTTTAGCATCCTGCTCATCCTCAACCGCAGCACAGTCACAAGCACAGATTAGAACATCCTTTGCAAGTACGGATTTGCTCTGCGACAATAACAATTCAGCATCACTTGAACCTGAAGCTGTTCTGACTCCGATGAGTCCGATGGAACCAAATTTGAGAAACCAACCATCGCCTTCTTTATCTTTTGCCAATTCATATGCAAGTACCTCAGAAGCAGCGGATGCGGCGCCTTGTACATCCATGAAACAGATTGGAGTTCATTCAACTGGTGCCGACTGCACAACACCACCTGACATCAGCCCCATCAGCGTCCTATCAAATGCGATGATGTACCAGGCAAGTGATGGAAAGTCAGACAATGGCTTAACGACCTCGCCAAGCGACTTCTCCATTCCTACAATTGAAGCAAGCCTAAATACACCACCGTTTTCTAGCAGTAATGACCTGTCAGCAGCTAATACAGAGAATGAGAAACATGATGACTTGTTGCTGACTGATCTAGACTCATTTAATTTTCCAATGCAAACATATCCTTTGATTAATGACAATGAAAACACGCCTACGGTTTCAATTTGTTTTTCGAAGTCGAAGAAAGCTGGATTGTGTAACAATTCACCAATGTATATTTGCGAAGTGTGTGGCAGATCATACTTGTGAGTCAGCTTACTTGTACAGTAAATTAGTCGAATCAGACATTGAGGAGTTAAAAGCAAGTCGGAAATTCATTTTTCATGAATTTGTTAATAGGCACAAGAAGCGCCTGGAAGCACATGTGGAGCGTCATAAATTGAAAAATAGATTCCAATGCTCTATTTGTAAGTTCAAGCCACGCCACTTTTAATGTTCATTAATTTACATCGAAAATTTAATTTACTACGTTTTCCTTAGGTTATAAAACTTTCACCCAGAAATGTGGACTTCAAAGGCATTTGCCGGTTCATACAGGCGAACTTCCTTTCCAGGTGAGTAGTTCACCACTTTTTGTAACTTGTTGTTACATGCCGTCTTTACTGTCTCAGTTTTGATATTTTTGACCCTTTTAGTGCCATGTATGTGAGAAACGATTCAGGCACCATTCATCGTTAAACATACACAGCCTAACTCATAATGGAAAAAGGCAATTTCCATGTCATTCATGTGATTCGTCATTTATGTCCACATCACATCTCCGCAGACATCAGAAATCTCACTCTGGTAATTTGGTAAACCAAATCAAGCCAAGTCATTGCAATTGATACGCTTAATTTCGTTCACAGGTTCCAAGCCGTTTCTTTGTCGAATTTGTTCAAGAACCTTTTCTGAAAAGTACAATTTAGATTCTCATGTCAGGACACATACAGGAGAAACGGCATATCAATGCTCACATTGTACCCTTGGATTTAATCGAAAGAAGACGTTTAAGCAACACCTAACTCTGGAACATGCAGTCGAAGAACAAAACTAGTAACCAGTTTAGAAAATGTGCTATGTGACCTTGAAATACTCCTATTGATCAAATGATCAAATGCACATGCGTTTTGGTTAATATGTCGAATCGATGCAACTTGCCCTTGTAATTAGGCGAGTCCTGGGTAATGGGAAGCTGTGACAACAGGCTGCATGCGGCATGTGGGTGCGGCACGAGTGTGCAGGCATACTATTTATAGTGTTACTGAACTTAAGGTAGTAGTTGGCCTACTCTTCGTCCGAATGTGGTAAATGTCCTTCTCTCGTCCTCTTTCGAATATATTTTGTCGTAGTAAATCCAATATTGTGTTTGGTGTAGAGGGTAACGTATTCGAAGTGTCGTTAAATTCCAGTATTTCAAATACCTTCTATAGCACAAGACCCTGCTCTCAGGAAATAATTCAAATAGATTTGCAAGGACTATTGTCTCAAATATTGATCCTGAACATTTACCAGGCATATGTTGAGTTGAACTTTATATACCTCCTCCACGTAAGAACTTTTACGTTGACTCATTTGGGTTTCAGCTGTGTAAATGCAACATTACACCTCCTTCCATGAGGATTGAGAGCGAGAATTGCAAGCAGCTACAGGCAAATGAAAGATCAAGCTGGTGTCAATCCCCACTACTCCTATGATGAATCGGTAAGGGTGAATGAAATCTTACTGCTCGGAACGTCTGCCACCTAGCGTTTTCCATGAGGTGTCCGAATCTGAATAGTGATATTCTGGCCTTCCGCATTCGCCTTGTTTCCACTGGTCTTCTTGGAATCAAAGATGGCTTAGATACCAGAGGCACAGATTCGCGTTTCACTGTGTCCGTAGCGGATCGCTGGTCATGGCATGCCAGACAGTCGTCGTCGTTATTGTCGTCTCCTCCTAGTGACGTGAGTCTCCACTCACGTCACTAGGGTCTTCGCCATAACCGACAATTTTTACTGCTACAGCTTCCTCACCTTCGCATTCACAGAACGATACATTTCTTGCCAGAATGATGCCGTACTCCTCACTCCAGAGTCGATACTTCTCTGAGTTACTATCAAAGCCCACTAAGATGCGCCTATTACATTTTGCGTCCCAAACCTTCCGTTTGACATCAGGAACATGTGCATACGCCTTGCACCCAAACTCTCTGGTGTGGGACTCGTTCGGCTTCCGATTGAAATCCTTTGAAATGGAGTCTTATCTGGACATCTTCGGTTGTGATCGCCGTCTCGGTATTTACGCCCCGGGTTCCGCAAATGGACCTAGACGGACTATTGGTGTAGGGTATAAGCCCACAAATTAGCTACTGCTACGGCCTTAATCCGCTATGGTCATTCGTTGCGACGGGCAGCTGACAAATTTTGAGGGGCCATATCACGGCTTAAACACCGTTCAGTTCATCTCGTTTGGAAAAGAAATATATTGCAAAGCAATATCACTTTTTTTTGCGAAATTACAGATAAATTGCAGTAGCATTACAGTAATATTTCACACTGCCCGTGACTCAATCTGCACCGATTGAATCTGTCAGTGACCATATCAGCCCGACTATATCTTCCGTGACTTTATTAGCACATCGCAAATGTGCTCAGTTACACCTTCGCACGAGTACTTCTGATGTCGGCTAAGATCCGCTTGCCGTGTGAAGCTCTTCGCGCAATCTGGGCATTTATGCTTGCGCCTCGCACCTTTTGATGAAGGTTTGGTCTTATGAAGCCGCGGTTTCTTTCCGGCCGGTGGCTCTTGAGCTGCTCCAACTACCTGATCTTCAACAGGTGCTCTAGATGTGCTGGCCACCTGCTCGTCATCAACCGTGGGAAGCGCCGGAAACGCCGGCACAATTGCACCGTTTTGGTGACGTCTGACATTTGACCGGCTTTCTAAAAACTCGGCTACCCTGGCTGGCGTAGTGTCTTCCAACCACTCTGCCCGACTGACTTCAACCACCGGGCGCAGCTCTTGAAAGACGTGAGTTGCTACAGTCAACAGATGTAAGCGGAAGTTTCTAGCATTTATCTCAAGCTCATCAACGGTTCGCAATTTGTTGCTTGCTTGAGTTTCTAGCCGAAGAAGGTTTGCATTGGAGGCATCTGATAGTGAAGATTGGAGTTTACAATTATTTTCATGCTTTACCGCTTCTTCATGTACAGCCCTAGTAGTATTTAGATACTCTTCCGCAGCTCGTGCCTTGTCTTGTAACGCCATTTTCTCTCCTTTCAGGTTAGCCTCCCTTCTTGCCAGGTCTTCCTCCTGAAGCTTTACTCTTGTCTCTCTGACCTCCAATCCCTCCACATTTTTTTTTCTAGACTTCACATTCTTTTCTCTAACCTCGGCCTCTTTTTCTCTTTCACCCGCTTTTTCTTCTCTGTCTTTCACGTTTCGTTCTCTCTCTCCTACTTTCTTTTCTCTACCTCCTGCTTTTTCTTCTCTCTCTTTTGCTTTCTTTTCTCTACCTTCCACCTGGTTTAGTCGCACTTGCAGCTCTTGATTTTGTGTGACAAGTTCTGTCAATTTGCGCCGACTCCTCTCTTCACGCTTCTCCAGTTGATCCAAACTGCTAACCAGATTCAATAGTTGTTTTTGCACGCCACCAACACAAACGGGCTGAAAAGGAAAGTTCATAATTTAGAAAAGGCCCAAGCACATAAATTGAAATACAACCGTGCACTAAAGCAGAAAGTGTACTAATGTTAGGTTAGGGAGCACATCCGGGTAATTTGACTAAAGAGGGCTAGTGCCGATTTACAAAGTTCAAAGCAACGTAAAATATCCAAGTCAGATCGGCAATATACTTTATTAGTATTAGAAAACCTTTGACGCAGCAACATTTTAATACAACTACACACAACGCTGGCAACTCCTACCAACACCTTGAACTTTAAACCCCAAGGGGCTCACTGAATTAGCCATCCGTTGGTATCGTTGTACGGTCGAAGGAAGCGCCCAAGGAACAGGAACACACGAATTCGGAATTATCGTCAAATTTGAGAGACGCATTTGTAAGTTAAAAGGAACTTACTCAAGAAGTCAGTGTACCGAGTTTAAAATTCTCAGTACACCGACAAATTCTTCCGACAAACGCTGGCGAGCATCGGCGACCGCTTATGCTCACTTAACTTAACTTAGCAAACTGAGAAGCTATCAGTTAGCAAACATAGCTAAGAATTGCACCATCTCTCAAGCCATATGCAGAGCAAACCTATGCTAACACATCCATCCAAGAAGTGGTACTTACGTCTGGTTCTGCCGCACGCATTCCTGTGTCCAAACTAGATCCTTGGCAAAATGACTCTGTGCCGCCCTCTTCTGCGACAATTTCCTCTGTCAAACATTCCTAAATTGGCAGACCAAATTATCGTTTATTAAAAGATAAGCTATCGCTCTTCACTGAATAGCCATGGTTCACATACACTTTGTGATAAAAGCACTACATGACTGGTCTCGTCACCATGTCCCCCGAATGTTGTGCCACTGCCTTGAGGTCCGTTGTCCTCGGGCACATGTTCCTTTAAGGTGACATTTGGATGTGAACAGGTGCTATGATCACGCGACAACTATGCGATACAAATTGCGCAAAACACAAGGTGTAACCGCCATCGGTCACACGAATTGTCTCACACTAGTATTGCTAGGCGCGAAAAGGTAGGGGCACCTCCTATCAGAAAGTCAACGTTGCTATTAGCTATTTGTAAGTGCTGACAATGGCTTTGTTATGCTATACCTTTACTTGAAATTGTTAAGTATGATTGCGTTGTGCAGCTCCAATTCGGAGGCCATATAATTTAAGAAGACTGAAATATTTGCATAATCCCACATTCCTATACCGGTCAATGCGCGCCTTGTATTCAAATTCATGAACGATGTCCAACTTGCATTCGAACGATGTGCTCTCGTCACCATTACTTGTAATGCTTATTAATGGAGAGAAGTTTGAAATGGGGCCAAATAAGCAACTGATAAGGAGCACAAAAGAACTGAAATACATATCTACCAAAAAATATGTGCAACAGCATCAAAATCATTAGTGTAAATATTGGTGTAATTAATGTCCTATCATATCATATGTCCCAACGTTTAAAATATTGAAATGCCAATATGCAAGTTTTCCTTTTCAAGTTTCATTGCAGGTCAATTGGGTTAAATAATGATTTACCGGGTAGGGGGTAGGCTTAAGGAAATTAAATCAATTCGTGTTTTTAAGATTGAATTTAAGAACTTTTTTGAGGATAAACAAAGGAAATCGATTGAATAATAGTAAATTGTAACACAAAAGATAAATGTTGTCAGCTAGGGTAATTCGACTTGTCGGTTCTAGTTGATATTGAAAATTGATGTGTACTATTAACAAAATGTTGTTGCAATAAATCAAAAAAAAAATAAAAAAAAAATCAAAAATCCAACGTACGAGTTCTTGCATTCATGATATTTCTGGGAATGGACACGCTTGGTAGCTTTAAGTTTTGAACAAATCTTCCGTGACCCAGATACCACAGGACTGAAGCTACATGGGAACACGTGCCCACCACCCTGGCGCCAACCGGACACTTGCAATACCAACTTGTGACAGCTTCGTGGCCAAACATTGTTTGTCAAATTCGATCCATAATTGGTGGACCTTAGTCGTTGAGAATCGAGACTGGATCTTGACTCGCAGTAGGGTGTCGGACTCCTTGTGCAGAAAAAACTCGTACTCTGAATCCTCGCCAAGATAATGGGCTGTGTATGCTGGCGCCATATCTGGCTGGTAGCTGCCCAAGGTGATTCGTGCCAGGTCTTCTTCTGTCAGATACGGGAAGTGTGGAAGTTCTCATCTTTTACTTTCGACCAACAAACTCTTTTGTTCTCAAGCGGCTGGACCTTTACTTGCAGGGTATTTGCTAGTGGCACACGTCGCAATACCTCTTCAGCCAACCACTCGTGC
This sequence comes from Paratullbergia callipygos, assembly GCA_034700885.1. Taxonomy (NCBI): domain Eukaryota; kingdom Metazoa; phylum Arthropoda; class Collembola; order Poduromorpha; family Tullbergiidae; genus Paratullbergia; species Paratullbergia callipygos. Next base: position 820 of record JAQIYH010000213.1, on the reverse strand, counting down.
TCTTGTCGTTCTGATAGTAGAGGTGGGAAGTAAGAGTTTGAAATAGCACAGGCAATTCTGAAGAGCAATTAAAGTTTAGGCATATATGTGATGGGAATGGTATTCATGAAGAATCGAAATACATTCTCGATCCGACCATTAACTGATTCAACAATCCACCTTATCATCGTAATCCTCCTGGAATCATTGGCTTGTCTTGCCGCAAACCATTTTTCCTTTTGACCCAGAAGATTTGGCATGTGTGTCTTGAATCCCAAGTCGTTTGCATCTTGTATGGCGTCTCTTAACCCACGGTCAAGAATGAAGTCGTCTTCCTCAATGAAATACAGTCTGAAGTCTGGGTTGGTCATCATTTGCTTAAGGATTTGAGGTCATTGTTGTCGCCATCAGCAAAGTACAAACCTTCGACAGCTGGGATGTATCCATCGGCTGCGACTAGGATCATTGGTTTTTACAAAGTTACGAAGCTTATGACTTGAGTAGGTCTTCTTTTGAATTGACAGGTTGGATGATTTCTCGATGTACAGGTAGGTGCCGTCCATTACAACGGCAGCTGAATCTTCTTGATTAAGTCTAACATCCGATGAGCTTCAATATCAAGGCTTCCCATCAAACTGATGTCTCGTCTAAACGTGTTTACACCTCACATATAAACGAGTACAATCTGGTCATGTCTTATTTATAGAATGATGCGCGAACACACATCGCCATCGTCCAGCCTCGTGCTTACCTTTATGACATTGTTTTTACAGGTGGCTTCGTGGTCTAGGTGCTAGGCGTGGAGCCCGCGCTAGTACGATCAAAAAATGTCGTCAGCGCG
>JAQIYH010000212.1:0-11603 GCA_034700885.1 Paratullbergia callipygos | reverse complement strand
GAGGGTGTGGAATGTGAAACGCAATCAGAAGATCAGTGCTTCTGTTGTGGAATTGGTATTTAGCTAAGTTGCAGATTGCAGCCTAAATACGGCCGTATTCTGCCCTGTTCGGGTATTTTTGGCTAAGCCTAATCCAAAACTAAACCAGCTTAAGCCACAAAAATTTTCGGCATTCAGCCCCAAGATTTGTTTTTGCTTAATTTACGATTAGGTTTAGCTTGCGATAAGCCGTTTTTCTCACTTCACGTTGTGAGATACTTTCCTTGGTAAAGTGCCATGGTTTGAGTTGAGTTGAGTCTCGACACTCAACACTTCACTACGAACTCATCTAATAAAACACAACAACACTGGATGTGGTAGCGACTCGCGTTTTAGTTAGCCTGTCAGGCAAGGGTCATCGAATAGAGACATTGACTGCATTCTATAAAATTATTGAAGAAATACTTCAAATCTTTGAAACCTATCGAGATTCACTATATGAAACGACTGGTGGTCATCAGTTAACAAAGTGTTCATCCTAGAAGCGAATGTGCGATGGAGAGGACGAAGAAAGCGACAGGAGACGGCTGAGTCAAGACAACTTAATGAGTTAATACCAACGGCTGAGTAAAGACCATCAAGTGAGTCAAGCCCTACCCAACCTAGTCAGCCATAGTGGAACCTTATAAAAGAAATGTCGTGGCCAGAAGACGTCGAGAAAGCAGTATTGTGAAATGTGAAAGATGTGTCAAGAATCATTGTTCTTGAACTTTTTAGAAAATGTTGCAATTGATTTCTTAAATGCACTAAAACTCAAATTCAAACACATGCTAGCATAGTTCAATTGGGCTAAAATGTTTGGGGTGATTTGTTTGGAAGTCGGCTGACTCAATTTTGGTCAGTACTCGACTCCTTTACCATACCTATCTAGCTAGAACGAGTTGACACAAACCAGTGTCTAGTGAAGACCGTTCGTTGCCAGTGCTACATCTATGAGTATACTTTCTTAAACGCGTCAAAGGTGATCACTTTCTTGGTGATTTTGCCCGCTTGGTAGGTTTGGAAGATGCAAACCTCCAATTTTTGCTGCCAATGACTTTGGTTTTGATGTAAATTACCAAAATTGGAGTAGAATGTACATTTCGTTGGAAGAGCAAAATAATGCAAATTCGGCTTAAACCACACTTATGACTGGTCCGGACCAGGTTTAAGTTTTTTGGTTTAATTTCCGTGTCAGCCAAATCTAAACTGGTTTGTGAATAGCCAAGCAGGGGCTATTCAGTGAGTCGGCTTAAAAATCGGTTTAGTTTAAGTTTTGATTAAATTTTTGGCCGAAAAATGGATTAGCCAAATTTCAGAATAGGTTTAAAAAAAGATTGGCTAAGCCATAGATTATCTCCAGGGCAGAATACGGCCCCAGGAGTATTTAGGCTAAGGCTTTTGCATTGAGAGCGGAATGAGTGGAAAGAGCCGAGTTTCATTCATTTGTGTTCTTGAATGTCTTTGTATAAAAGCCTGCGAGATGAACTTTAATAAACTGTCTACATTTGCCTATTGAAAAGTAAAGACACAACTTCTTTTATTGCCATCGAATTAAGACAACAGTTGGCCATTGGCCATCATTTTCCTCGCTTGCCGCCCGGCTCGAGGAATGGGTTCCTTCAGGGATCGCCGATGTCCCGACCCATGAATGTTATCAGTTATGATTTGTGTGAGGAAGTTGATACAACTGCTGTTCATTTCCAGAGACACCAACCATGCAAGCTCGCGCAGAAGGTGACTAGCCACGATGTGGAACTTGGCAATATTCTCGTCCGTAGGCCGGAGTTCGATGTACGACGCAGGTGTCGTGCGTTCGGGAGGCGAATGAAGATCTGGTTGGAAGCGTCACCAGCAGCCACTGTCCATTCCATGAATACAACAGGCATTTGTATTTGTTCGCCAATGAACAAATATATAAAATATGTGAGTATAAAATGGAACACAATATGGCTCCTGTTTAGGTCCTGTTATCTTGGATCATTATGGCTCAAATACTATAGCTTGAATAGATTCCGGGGACAAAAAAAAGTTGGCTCGCGCAGCTTTCAAATTTGATTCAAAAGTGCTAAGGTTTTATGTCAGAGACCGGTTAAACATCAATTAAGAGGGGACAGAAAATATTTTTAGTGAACTTCTCTCATGGTACAATAACTACAATACGTATTAATACGTATTAACGATTGGCTTTGGCAACTAGATAACAACCTTAAAGTTCAAGTGATAAATGAAAACTTGAATGAGACGCAGCAAGGAAGAAGACATGCACGAACTAAATTATTAAATTCTTGTCGCGACGGCTTGCAGATGAAATTAAATACAACCTAGTTCACAATTACGGGACATCCAGGATAATATTATGGTTTCAAGGTTCCATTGTTGCTGGTACATAATCCAGAGGCACTGTCCCCTTCAACAGCCTGGAAGGACTGCGCCTGTGATTGTTGCGTTGATGGCGCACGGTCCTGCCTTAGCGAGGTTTTCAGCGGTGCAGATCGCTCGGTCCTCATCCCGTTGCCAAACGAAATCGCTCTGCGGTAATACAATCATTGTGAATTCATTCATGTTACAATGTTACAAGTCACATTTTTCATGATGCAGCACAATGCTTACCGGAATGTTGCAAACGCATTGTCTGGTCTCATTGTCGCAGGTTCCACTCTGAGCCTCATGATCGCAGCGCCACTCATAGTCGCACAAGTGTTGCCAGAATGCTTGAATGATTGGTGTGGTTGTGAATCCACAATGACAAAGTGGCACCGTCATATGCAAAAGTGCCAATACATCGAGGCTGTAGTTGCAAGGATGATTAGTATCGTTGTACGCAGACACACCAGTGCAGATGCAGTTGGAGTTGCCATCGCAATGTCCGTCCACTGGACGAGTTGTGTTTGTGTTACTCACGGCAGTCTGTCTCGCAATCAATAAGCTGAGAAGAGAGCCCGTTGGCTGCGCAAATGGGTGAAAACAGATCCGAAGGGTGTACGACTACGCTGAGAAAGCCAATTAGTACTCCAAAACAGTGGAGAAAGAATGGCAACTTCGCCATACTCGGTTTTCTTCATAATGTAATAGCTACCAGCTAACGACTAAATAAAACAGAGTTTGTTTGAATTTAAAAATGGAGCAATGTCCAAGTCGTTCTATAGGGACTGCCATGATATCCTGCAAAATTCTCTATCTTTAGGTTAGGTTCAGAGAAGAAACTATCGGGCAGCACGGGTTAAGTTAGTCTAACATTCCGCCTCGTGTGATTTTGGTCTGCCTAAACTAAACGATCGAGGATCGCCCGGCCCTAGCCGCCTCGCGGCAATCTTTGCACCTTCGCATATGCGAAGTACGAAAACAGGGCAAAAGTCCAGGCGAACGACGGTTGGCAGACCAGCTGTGGAATCTATTTTGCGTATCACTTAAATAGGGTCCTCACATTCATTCTCGCTCTTGGCTGGTGAGATACGATTATACAATTGACATTGATTCACCAATCCATGTCGTGAACTAGGATCCTGCGTGGGACATGTCACATGTAAATGGCAAAAATATGATGAGAAAAATAAAAACAACGGTCTCCTTTCAAAGCTAAATAAAGCAGTTGATTGTGGCCCTTTCCTTGTCATGATCACGACCACAAAAGCTGCAATGAGATGATGTCAGCCAACGTTGATACTGATGCGAGCACGCTCGTGGTTTTTGCTTAAAATTACTCGCTATAGAAAGATGGTCTTTAATGTGCAGCAGTCTCGATTTCCAGCAACAACAGCGGGTTGCACTGCAGCGACTCGTGCAAAAACAAAAACCTTGATGTTTGTGAGGTCAGCGAGGCCAGGAGGACAGGTTAAAGGACATGTTTGTCTCATTGTTACAGTCCCGGTGTTTCAAACCCGATCCACTCTCGTCATTTATGAACGCTGCGTGTGTGTAGAAATTCAGCTTGAAATCGTTGGGCGTTGTTTACATTACTCACAATTGGGCAGAAGACACAGCAACCGCGCTGTGGGCAAGGTTGTTTCTTGTTTGTGCGTCACATCTGCTGTGTGGAGATCGACCTTTGGCTGTCAAAGCATGTGTCATTATGTCATCTGTGTCTGCATAGTACCAAGGTATCTTAATTATTTTTTGATTAGGTAAGACTAGGCACGCAAATTTGCACACGAACAAGCTGGTGGCAATTATTCAATCAACAACCAAATTGATTTGAATCTTGATTCAAGTCCGGAACCACCCTGAACTTGGGTCTTTTGTGGATGCCTCTGACTGTCCAGCGCAAAACACGCGCCACATTGTCGGACAACTTCATATTGAGTCTGACCAGTCCGAATGCAAATTAAGTGAAGAATTGCGCAGTTATGCAGAAGCTTAAAGGTTGAAACTTTACCGAAAGTAAAAAGCATGAACTTTGGCCAAAACGAATTCTGGACAATTCGGTATAAAATGTGGCTGGCTGAACATTCACCAGCATCATTCGACAATTCGAAGTCTGTACTGAATAATCTGCTGATACAATTAACTTCTTCTCCAACGGTGATTCAAGATGATCAAGTTGCTGATTGCGCTGTCAATGGCTTTCATGGTGGCCATGGCTGAGCCCATCGATTTCTCCAACATCTCCAAGTGCAGTAATAAATCTACAACTTAAATATTTCCGAAGTCTTGGCTTGAAAAATCTTGCAGGTTTTTCTACAATCGTTGACTTGTGATTTCAGCTGACGACGGAACCTTCGTCTTGCAGTCCTTGGACGTTCAGGGCTGCAACGGCACCGACCGGTGTAATTTCAATGGAGGTGAAACATATGCGGTCAAGTTTTCTGGGTGCTACAGTGAGTAAAATTCAAATATTCTTCAATTTAATTTGTAATACGACCATTTCGTTGTTGCCCGTTTCTCTGCAGCTGGACCCGTGAGCCTGATCACCAAAATTCCATTTGAGGTCGATGCGCGATTTTTGAATTTGCTTGGACTGGGTCCAGTCATTGTGTACCCAGTCGTGAGTGGCGACCTCTGTCAGAACTTTACCGCAGACAGTGCCACTCCGAGCTGCCCTGTCACCGTGCCATCACCTGCCGGCGCTTGTGGCACATGGCTCATCAATGTCAAGGTGCCCTTTTTCCAACTCCCGGCTCCATTTCCAGTTCCGGGATTTAAAGGCGTAGTTCACGCGGCGGGCTGGGTCAACGACAAATTGAGCGCTCCGGTTTTCTGCGTGGAGTTCCCAATCCTATACCATCTCTTCTAAACTCAGCTTACTGGCATCGAAATATGGCTCCAGGAGGGCCAACTTAACTTCCTCGTAATTATGATTTTAATTCGTCTATACTTTGAATTGTCCAAAATGAATAAAAACAACCTTAGAGCAAAGTCCCACAAAAGGCAGTGCCAATCTTCTATTCGATGAAGGCGTCACAAATTTTAATGTTGATGTTTCGGCTCGACTGCAGTCGGGACCAGTTGGCAGCATTCGACGGAGAGCGAGACATCGTGAACCTTAACCTTTTACGGCTGTCTTTAAAAGGTGTCTTGGATTTGTACACTGGTCATTCTCATTCCACCTTTCCACCTCACTTACCTCTCTCCCCAACATCGCATTCCACATTTCGATTTCGATGACAACTATACAATTAACAAAACACACGTTCCACTTTGCATTCATCAACTGCGTACTTGAATTCCAATCGATTCCTTCCACTTTCGTTTCCCAACTCGTTTCTGGATCGTTGGTTCTAGTTTCATGAACTTGACATAGACAACAATTGAGGCGGGTTTGCTCATTTGCTCTACTACTTTTGTCTTGGAAGGTCCTTTCGTAAATTCGTGGATCGAATAAGTGCTTGAGACATTATGACGACCATCAACCACTTTGCTTCAGCTTAATTGTACAATGTTCTTTCTTCAGTTGGCGAGCGAAGGACTTGTTCCAGAGAATGCTCGTTCGGCGAAGGGTCGTGAGATTCGTGGCAGGGACCTGTCGGGCAATCGTTGCCATGACCATTGTAGCTGCAGGCGAAAGAGTCTAAACCATATGCCAAAGGAGAGGGTTGTTAATATATTAGAAGGTAAGGTTGATTAAATTAAGTAAAGATTAAGTTTGAATCGCAACGACTAATTCAGCAATTTTGTATTTCACCGTAATCTCATCCACCCGGAAATCGGTACATCTCTTCTCACTCCCTGGTGTGCAGTTTGGTGACCCCCGCTCGTCTCCTTCGACGTGATCTTGTGTTTTGTCTCCGTCCATTAAATAGTACAGTACAGGACTCTGGACAAACTTTGTGGAATGAATAAATGAGTGCAGTATCTGAATTCATGGCCCTTCATTTGAATTGGCTCGCTAAGGCTCGCTAAGGGAAAAGAGAAGGAGCTCTCAAGGTTTGCCTTCAGGGCAAAGACATGCGCATGGAATGGTTCAAGCATGAACAAAGGCGTGACTGGAGGACATTGGCTTGTTCGGAGGAGTCGGGACAGACATGGTCAAAAAATGCACTATGGTCCCTTCGCTTCCCTTCGCTCACTTCGCTGTTGGCTAACACACCTAGGGACGACAAAACTTGACTACTTCATCATGACATCTCTATTCTTCGCTATTCACGACTGTGGCCAACTGCACTCACTAAATGCCTTTGCGCATGAAGATAATCTGGCAAGCATTCCAATCAGTGATGAACAAACAATCACCAAATGGAAAACGTTCACGAAGGGCGAGCCTACCGCCGTTTGGCATCAAATCAAGGGCATTCAATGGTTGACAAAGTTTGTTCTGAATTCGTATTTATTTGCCCGTTTTGGAACATGAGAAGACACGAAGGTTGCAAAAGTGGAGACTGTAAGCAGTTTTTGTTTTGCGGTGTGCACCACATGTAAGGTCATAGAGGTCATGGGCGTCCAAGATGAACCATGTCGTATGGACATGCCTGGGATTTGCTGAAGTCCAACTTGGACTACAAGTGCGGTCTTCTGTTGATGTGCCTTCATTTAGGCACGGCATCTGCAGGCCAGGAAAGCCCTTGGGGTTCTCCGTCGAAGCCGTGACTGTTTTCTAGTAGAGTTCGGACTTGTTCCATTCACACAGACGCAGGTCCACTGCCCTCCAAATGGAATACATTCAGCTTTCGGGACGCAAATGCTATCTGTACTACCAGTCTGGCCATCGCAGGGGAGGCCCGCCCTCATTTTGCATCGACCTTCGCGGAAGAAAGCTCCATATGGACACTCGCAAGTGCTGTGAGGGCATACAAGTCCAATGTCCGGGTCACACGCGAAATTGTCCTCGCAGTCATCACCGTGGCCAAGGAAGCAAGAGCCGGTGACGGTGGCTTTGAGCGGTGGAGTGCAGAGACATTTTTTGCTCCGAGCTGAGCAGGCTGAGTTGGGTGTGCACTCGAGGCGGGGATCGGATCCAATATCGGTGGCAGTGTTGACATCTTTCACGGTGCACGCTTGATTTGCAAGAATGAAGCACGTGTCCGCGTTCAAGTCGTACTTACTTCCGTGAGGGCATGTGCATAAAGCTGGGTCGTGGCTGACGTCACACACAAATGGAGGCTGACGTTCCCCGTAATTGCATGGCCGTCCGTGTGGCGCGAGGCAGCGGCCGTCTTCCGAAGTCACGTTCTGTCCTTGGCAAATGCAAAACATGTTTTGTTGGTCCAGTGAAAAAGAGCAGTCGGCATTTACGCCACATCGTTGCTTCTGCCTTCCACAACTGGCTCCGACTTGAAGTACACACATTCCGAGACGTCCATTCTTTTCCTCCTCAAAATACGCGCGTTCAGAGCAGTCACAACGTCCAGTCCAACGTCCACTTCAGTGAAGTGTAGGATAGAAGATTTATCCTTGCCATAGATTTTATTCTTATTTCAAAAAGAATCATATCGAAAGCCATCTGTACTTGTTTCATGATTGAATCTCGTCATATACCTTGCTTCTACCTAAGACGACTTATGGGCAACATTGTAAAAGTCGAACTATAACTAATGAAATGCGTCGGGTTGTCCACGTTCTCCGCAGCTGTCACACCTGCTGTCTGGAGGTCGACCTTTGGCTAGCTAGAAATGTGTGTCTGCATAATATCGAAGCATTTTAATCATTTTTGGATTTGGTAACACCAGACTTACAAATTTGCGCATGAATAAGTTGATGGAAATTATTCGGGAGATCAATCAGCAACCAAATTGACTTGATTTATCATGCAAATCCGTTCTGGATTTGCCATAAGTCGGGTCTTTTGTGGATGTCTCCAGCTGTCCAGCGCAAAACACGCGCCACATTTTCGCTCAGTATGCTAATTGAGTGGAGAATTGCACAGCTGTGCAAAAGTTAAAAGGTTAAAAAGTTACCGAAAGTCAAACCCAATACTAAATCTCGACAATTCGGTATAAAATGTGACTGGCTGAACATTCACAAACATCACTCGACGATTCGAAGTCCGTACTGATTCTTTCTTCTGATACAATTACGTTCATTTGCAAAGGTGATTCAAGATGATCAAGTTACTGATTGCGCTGTCCCTGCTGATCGCGGTGGCCATGGCTGGCGAAGTCACCTTCGATCGATGCAGTAATTGATCTACAACTGAAATATTTCCAAAAACGTGTCTTGCAGGTATATTGACATTCGTTTATTTGTGCCTCCAGCTGACGACGGAACCTTCCAGATGCAGTCCTTCGACGTTCAGGGCTGCAGTGGCACCCAGTCATGTCCTCTCAATGCTGGCCAAACATACGCGGTCAAGTTTTCCGGGTGCTACAGTGAGTGCAATTCAAATGTTTTCAATTAAATGTCTGGGGTAGGTTAAGTTAAACATGACCAATTCTTTCTTGTTCTTCTCTGCGGCTGGAAACGTGAGCCTGGTTACCAACATTCCTTATGAAGTCAAGTCGGGATTTCCTAATTTGCTTGGACTGGGTTCATTGATTTCGTTCCCAGTCGTGGCCGGCGACCTCTGTCAGAACTTTACGGCAGACAGTGCCACTCCGAGCTGCCCTGCCAACGTGCCATCACCTGGCGGCGCTTGTGGCACATGGCTACTCAATGTAAAGGTGCCTCTTTTCCAACTCCCGCCGCCATTGCCACTTCTGGGACTTCCAGGCACAGTTACCGCGATGGCTTGGGCCAACAACAAAGACAAGGCTGCGGTGATCTGCGTCGAGTTCCCTATAAAATACTTTGTCCTCTAAACTGGGATTACAGGCGTCGAAATATGGCTCCAGAAGGGCCAACAACAGGCGACTCATTTTGATTCTTCCATACTTTGAACTCTTTAGTTTAGAATGAATAAAATGAATGGAGAACCACGTCAGAGCAAAGTCTCACAAAAGGTTTTGCCAATCTTTTTGTTCAATGGGCGGCACAAATTTTGCTCTGGAACCGTTCATTATGAAGGCGCATTTGTGCAGGCGCTACTCGGAGCCCACCCGTCTGCACGAGGAATCCTTTAGGTCCGCCAATAATTTAATTCCATTCAATTTGATCGTGGATCCCAAGAGGACTTTTAGTTGCTTGAACTTGGCGTGGACCATTAACTTAAGGCAGTCTTGGAAAGCAACTTTAAAGCCTGCAAATTCGCAGGGCACCATTCGCAGTTGAAAGCAACGTGTCTGCATTTACCAAACCAAATTATTGTATGAATTTTATGATGCTGCACGTTTTTCTAGTAAAAAAAGATCGAACTTGAAAGCAATCTGACAGGCTAATTTAGCTAATAGTTTGAACACTAAAACGTTTCAATATTATCAGACTAAAGGATGTTTAATGATGATGATGTTCAAACTTTATTGCCCCAAACTTGGTTAAGCCTCAGACTAAGAGTATATGGATCCATATACTCCATATACTCCATCAGTATATCCATCAGTATATGGATCAGCATCAGTATATGGATCAGTATATGGAGTATATACTCCATATATGGAGTATATGGAGTATATGGATCAGTATATGGAGTATATACTCCATATATGGAGTATATGGATCAGTATATGGAGTATATGGAGTATATGGAGTATATGGAGTATATGGATCTGATTGTTGTAAATATGAATTCCAAATTCGTTCGGTTTTTAAGTCCTTGGATGTATTTTTGATTAAAATGCAATACGTGCCCAGTGAGAAATAATTTTGTCGGATGATGCTCATACTCGTGAAGTGAATAATCAAGGCAGTGACGTGAATGGCGAGTAGTCATCTCAGACTTCAGACTGCAAATGCTTCCAGTCCTGCGGTCAGGTTAATTGAATTATTTACTGCGACTTTTTTTGCGATGGTAACATGTAACACGCCGACACCCTTTCATTTTTCTTAGAATAACTTCTCAAGCCTCGTGCCCGAAATTGATTTGAATTCTCTTGATGCATTTACTGAGGAAAACGTTTCTCAATTTGCTTTGTCATTCCACGGTCATTCCAATCGCGATTGTTGCAGCGACCACCAACTCACAGTCAGTCACCCACAGCTTGACGTTCTCTTTCGTCACACGTATCCCATTTCCGTTGTGGAGAAGATTTTGCAGTAATGCTTATTAACATATCGTATGTTTGCAAATGTCTGCCGGGTATCGGGATTCATGCTTGCAGCGGTCATAAGTTTAAAAGTTTAAAAGCATAGCATTGGGAGCGCTATGTTTATCACCATCGAGCCCGCAGCAGCCATGGTAGCTCGCACCAGGCACGAATTTCAGACATTCTAGAGCTCAAGTAGCTGCAAATATATTTTGTACAAGCGTTCTGCACGAAACGCATGAAGCATGAACTGAGGGTATGTTTTATGATGGTGGGACACGCCGGCTTGCGTATTTTGGCTAAGAGAGCTGTCTTTCAATATGCGTCGGCAGGAAGCGATGCAGCACGATCAGGTTAAATATGGTTTAATAATGTCATCTTGTGTCTAAGGGGTTTGCTTGAGTATGTGGAAAGTGCTAAAAGTTAGCGTGAAAAGCTTAGCATGTTCAGGTGAATATGGTATAGCATTTTCAGAGCACACTTAGTACGATAATGTGCACATGAATACTACAAGTCAGTCAATTTGCATATTGTATAAAATTCATCTGCTTATTAGCACATCTTGTAGATGGGCTTACAGTTTTGCAAATCATGATGGTTACAATTCAACTTATCCCCAACTGCTTTCTTTAATATTGTTACAAAGGACTTTTCAAATAATTTAGCAAGAAATGGTAAAACAGAAATAGGACTATAACTACTAGCCGAAGATCTACAGCCAATGCCTTTATGCGACGGAGATACTGTAGATGTCTTAAAACTATCAGGAATACGTGAAGTGTTTGAAATACAATTAAATAGGACAAGCAAATAAAAGTGCAAATTTCTCCTTAAGTCCATAAATAACTTTAAGCAATGGTGAGTTTCCATGCTGCTTCTTTAAACTCTTGAGATTGACAGTGATTTCAAGTTCAGTAATGTCGTGGTTGGACTCTCTGCTTGCATTTGAGTTTTCCAATATTTCCAGAAAGGTACTGCAGTCAGACTCCGGGGGCAGCTCAAAAGAATCAGCAAACTTACCAGCAATTTTCTCAAGGTCGTTCGTTAGCTCTTCTTTGACTAGTAAATTTGATACAACCGTTCCACTGGTCTTCT
>JAQIYH010000211.1:0-11603 GCA_034700885.1 Paratullbergia callipygos | reverse complement strand
AATATGTTTTCCAATCCACATGAAACATGAAAATTCTCTTTCACGACCTTCACTCCTTCATTCTTCGCGTCTTTTGTTCAACATTCGTTGTACACTGTACAGTAGTAAATGCAGTGTGCGGTGAAGTTGATTGATTCTGACACTGAGTAGTAATTAATTTGACTAATCTCATTGAATAGCACCACAGAAGTTGACTCTTGAGTATTAAATTGAATTATGCATTACAACAATTCCACTTTCCACTCTCATCAAAACGAGAAAGCTTATTGTACAATATGCTTCATCTATTCAATTTTTTTCTGTGACAGAGCCGACTCTTTGACTTGGAACCCTCATAAACTACTCACAACTGTACTCCAATGTTCCACAGTACATTTCAAACAAAGTGTAAGTGCCGTCACTTGATGGGAGCCACAAACAGCTTTCTCATGAAATCACACGCACAAAGATTAATCATCATTCTGAATTGAATTCTGGTCTGATTACATTCAACAGGGTCTCCTCTCAAGTTGTAATCAAATGTGTGCTGATTATTTATTCCAACAAGATAAACACTACGATGTTCGTTTCGATACTGGTGATAAAGTTATACAATGTGGACGTCACAATGATATCTTCAAATTCTGGTTACAATGGCGTGCTAAAGGGACATCAGGACTTGAGAAACATGTTGACACACTCATGGAACTCAATGGGTATTTGTTGGAACGAATGAAAACTATGCCAGATAAATTCTATATTATAACGAAAGAACCGGAATTCGTTAATCTTTGTTTCTGGTACATTCCACTCCGTCTACGATCCATGCCACATAGTAAAGAGAAAGAAGAAGCATTGGGAAATATTGCATGTAATATCAAAAGGAAGATGATGGAAGCTGGGACGTTGATGATTGGATATCAACCACAAGGTGATTTACCGAATTTCTTTAGGAATGTCATTTCTAATCCAGCTGTCAAGAGACAAGATATTGATTTTCTGTTGTCTGAACTGGATAGGCTAGGACAAGATCTCTAAAATACCATTTATGATGATGTTGATATGTAAAACATCTTTTAGTCGTTTAGTAGTAGTTTTCATTTTGCGGTAAGTTTGATTTAAGTTCACACATCTTCATGTTGAGTTAGTGAATCATTGTGCCGACATGATTTGAAAACTGGACTGAAGATGTTGTGCAGCAGCAGTGTGAAGCTAGTGACGACGTTGCCGAAGCCGTTATTAGTTTCATGCCACTGCCACTAATTTAATTACAAGTCGATTGGATTGATGGAACATGAAAGAAGTATGGAAACGAAAGTGTGCTAGAATTATGTACCTGCTAATTGTAAATGATCAAACATAAAAGCATATCCCATGCCAATACCATAGAATGTTGTGGTAGAATGAAATCGAAATGTGAATATGCGACACGCGAACAAGTTCCATGGCCATTGGAAATTGATCGCATCGAAATTTACACCTTTACAACATTCGATTTACAACGCAATGACGCAATGTAATGCAATGGAAATTTTCATATAATCATGATCTCATTTTGTTTATACATTAACCTCGCATTTAATTTTTAATTGATTTTTTGGTTGTCAATTTTTTGTATTGTACCTGAGATGAGAGGAAAGGAGCGATAACAAATCTGTTCACAAGTTACACACGAGATTGATGTCGAAACTAAACTGTAATTTTGGATTTGGTAAATGAGAATAATTTGAAACTTGTAAATGGCTTCAACGAGTGCGTTGCAATTATGCCGACAATTGCAAATGCATGACTCATCTGCCATTTACAAGTTTCATAATTTGCACACTTGAACTAAACGAATGTTTAGTTTCGATTGTGGTGACACATTTAGTGCATTCCATGGTTGGTAATCAGTGCCCAGTGCTGGTGTCTGATTGTACAAAGAAATGAAGTAAGTTGTAGTTTCACTGCGTATTAAAATTTCGTAGTACTTCATGTTTTAAACTCTTGATTAAATAAGAGTTGATAAGGAATAGGAAAGGAAAAGAATGATTGATTCACATATTATGTGCGTATGTAGTAGTAAATTGATTTTTGTAGTGAAAAATAATGTTAAAAGTTAAAGTAGTCGTAGTTTGAAATGATGCCATACTACAAAATGGACAATACAAAAAGCCAATTGAAGGGATACATCATAATCAGTTTGTGTATCATAGACAATAATTAGCTAGTTTATAGAAGGAAAAGAAAAGAGCCACCAAGAAAGTAATTGGATAGAATTTCATCTCATGTGTCTGTACCATATTTAATTAACATAGGACAATAATACACTAAAAATAAAATACAAACTCAAGTCTTCCGTGAAACGAGGATGATGAAATAAGTCTGTGACTTGACAATAATCAAAAACTACATAAATAATTATAATTACTATTATAATAAGAAACGTAGTAATATGAATCATTGTACTCAAGTATATTCAAGAAGCCCGCAATCAGTATTACACATTGTAAATATTTTTGTTGTTCATATTAATCTCTACACAATTGTCTTATCATGAATCTCGTAGTCATCTTATCTTAATCCTATGCATGCAAACATACATATGCACTCTTGCACTAACTCAATTTGTACTTGCACTCCACTGCACTGCATGCGCATGCTTCAACTTTGTGCACACATTGTCATTGTTGTCGCTTCCTAATTATAAAATTGTAAATGCACTCACAAATTTCAATTGTCTATATTCTTGCATGTTATTTAATAATTCACTCATAAGCAAATAATTATCAAGTTGCACATCTCCACAGCACTTTACATTCATTTGCTAAATTATGCTAAATTATTATACAATGCACTTTATTATGCACGCATGTTGTGGCAGGAGAAATGTTGAGACTTCTTTTAGGTTTAACGTTTAATGCTACTGCAGTGTTTATTCTGTTGCGTACTTCATTGTCTTTAACTATTTTGAGATTACGTTTCGGGTTCTTCAGCTACTAAATTACTACTATATTTATTATTGTACTGTGGTATGCATAATGATATAAATAAGTGTACATATTCTATAAATTCTATTATGGACAATACATGACGAAGATAGTTGAGTACTTAGCTGTTAAGACAATAAATGACTCAAAGTGGGTACTTTAGTAGAATAATACAATATCATAAGGTAGTAATGAGTGGTAAATAATGCGAATAAAATCTGGTATCGCATTACATTACAGATGAACTCTGCTAAAATACAGCAGAAAAAGTGAAATCCATGTCTTCCAATTGTGACAAATAATAAGGAACTATTGTACTCGTACTCGTGTAACTCATGCAATTGTAATTTTGCAAGTCTTGGTGTGGTATGTGGTACATGGTTCAAATATTGTTGTATTGTAATTCGCTATGTAACATACTAAAGTACTAATTAACATGTCTCAGAAAATATCTTGCAAGAATTTGCATTCTTAAAAGTAAAATTATGAACTCATGATTTATTTCTCAATTGTCAATTCTCATTGTAGTCATAATTGATGAAGGCGATGTTTTTGTTGAAGTTTACCATAAAATTGTATCATGTTATGATGAGCAGCAACATTTGATGTGTAATAAATCTATTGTTTCTGATTGGCTGAGAATCAAGAAGTAATTGATCTTGAAAGGACTAATTAAAGTGCAGTTGAATTGTTCAACGCTTCTTCACCTTTGTCATCACCATTGCCAATGTGAGCTTCTTGTGGGCGTTGTGGATCGGCAAGAAGAAAAATCAAATGAGTTGGATCTGTAAATCAATACAAGGAAATGATGGAGAAGGATCGGCAGATCAGCATTGAAATATTGGGGAAATCAGTACTTACCAATTGTAACAATCATTTCATATTCATCAGTTTCGAAACGAATGTACTGCCATTGATTGGTTGGATCATTTTCACGTGCTGCTACTGTACAAAGATATTCGATATTGGAAATCACTTCAATGTATGTGTTGAGGATATCTTCTGGTAGTCCATTGTTGTGATAAACCAGTTTCCCTAAGTAATATAATACGAGAAAGAGTCAAGAGAAATTGTGATGTTAACTAAATATGGGCTTGGGCATACAAAAATATTTGTCCGCCATTCCTTATCATACTACTACAATTTACAATTGCATACCATCGCCACTTGTCACAGCAATTCCACGAACTCCCTCCTTGCTGACGAGACGACCAATTTCTTCTTCATACTCTTTCATATTCATTCCAATCTGTATGGGCATTTCATAACCGAATCAATGAACACGATATTGCAACAATCGCGGTCGTGGTCTGCAGTTAAGCGATGTCAAATTACCTTTTGCTTTTGTTTCTGTTGTACTGATCCCATCAACGATGTTGAACTTTGAGCCATGATGTACCTGATGTAGTACAACTTCAACAACTTTTATGAAAACTTGATCACACTAAATACTGCAGTAAAAAGTAAACAACTTGTAGTCAATATAATCTCACGAGTGCTGCAAACCGATCTTCAACAAGTCAACACACCGGGCTCAAGAACACGTCATTGTAGTGAAAAATGCGAAACAATCTATCGACGTAACAACCATCGGCCATCGACTCAATAGAATCACCTTGACCATTTTTGTAACTTTTCCTTCCGGCTTCCAAACATTGCCAAATTGCCATTCCCTTCTGGGTTTACGATAAGAGGTACTGATAAGAAATCCTTGAACTTGAAATGAGTCAATCCGTAAAGATTCGCGAGTTAATCAGTTCTAAGTTTTATCAAAATCATAATTCGTAAAATTGGACAAACTAAGAAATTCAATCATGGAATTCAAAGGTAAACTCTGGATTCCATTCATGTTGATGTCTTTGTTTTGGTTGGGCAATCTGTCAGCTGTTAATGGTACGTTGATAGTTCAGCAACACATAACACACCTTTACAACAATCTTTCCCTTAATTAGTTCGCACCGCAATTTCCACCCAGGTTTGAAATGTCCATTTTGTATCTCAATTGAAAATGATGATGATCCATGTGATGATCCACCAAAAATGAGATGTGATCCAGATTTTAGACGTGGAAACATCAACCTGAATCAAATCATTCGCAACTCCGATGTTTCTAGTAATGGGTTTGACTCTTCGCAACCTCGACGTACATATGGTGTTGAGTCAAGATCAGATGATGATTCAGAGGGATCCATTTCATTTGTCTGTGCTAAATTTAGGGGCAGATTTGGTGTATTCGGCAGTAAGTTCATCTTCATCTGATTCAAAATATTCGCAAGGAATTTGATATTGACAAATAGACTGAAATAGATCAAGGATCATACTTTCTTGTAATTCGTACAATTCATACTTTCAGGTGACCTGTGGTCTGAAGAACTAATTTTTCGAGGTTGTATGCCAAAACATCCAGAGTACAATAGTGAAGGAACATATGACATCACAGAAAGAACACCATTTTTTATTGCAATGGGGACAAATGTTGACTTTGAAGGTGAACTGACGATTGGAGCGGCTGGTGTGGGTGCATCTGTTCTCACCATGAGTGTCATTATGGCCATTGGAGTTGTCATCATGCAGATCATTCGTTATTAGCCTGACAGACTT
The DNA here is from genome assembly GCA_034700885.1 of Paratullbergia callipygos. Taxonomy (NCBI): domain Eukaryota; kingdom Metazoa; phylum Arthropoda; class Collembola; order Poduromorpha; family Tullbergiidae; genus Paratullbergia; species Paratullbergia callipygos. The sequence continues at coordinate 6,054 of JAQIYH010000211.1, read as the reverse complement.
AATGATTGATGACTGATTGGTTCGTCATACTAATTTGCTCAAATTATCAACAACCTCAACAAACTGTAATATTATTACTGTACATTGTACAACTACAAAATCACAATCTAAATAAATGATATCATAAATATATCCTGTAAAACTTAAACGTAGAATACAAAGTTTATGTTTAATACTCGACACCACGTTGCGAATTAAACTGGAGGAAGATGATCGAGAAGGTCAGAATCAGGTTGATCGTCTGCAAAAGTGAAAAAGACGAAGCATAAAATCAGCATGAGCCTTTATCTTTATGCAATGTGATAGGATTATAGTATTTCTATGTTACCATTCCAAGAAGTCCAGCAGACACTTTAAACAATCCAAGTCCATGAAATCCAATTTCTCTGTTCTTCATCTCATGTAAAAGTACAGACATTTGTGACGTTGGCAGTTGTACATAATTCTTTGGTACAAGAAGCCATTCTTCCAGAATCGTTGATTTCTTATCGATAAACACAGCCATGAAGAGGAAGTAGAAAAAGTTGAAAAAGTAAATTAAGTCTCGCATGAGGATCGCAGGACTTTTCGGATTCATGACCGTGAGTAATGAAGTCACAAAAAGTGGGATCGAAGTGACTGTGAATGCAAATACAAGAAATCCAAAGACTTGATTGATACGACGTGAAAGTGATTTGAGTGCTTCGTAATAGTCAAGGACTTGTGTTGCTGTTGAGTTTGAGTCTTGTACAATTTGTTCAAGTCGGTTGACTGCATCGCGAAGGACGAGTGAAATGATGATCATCAACCAATCACCGAAACAATAGACAAGTTGAACGAAGTTGTTTTCGAAGAAGTAAAGGACAAGGACAAGAATTTTGTATGGGTTTAATTCAGATCCGATTACAAAATCTTGACCTTCTTCGTCGCCTTCCGTAATGGCGCTGCCGTTATTGTCGCTTGAGGTATTATTGTTCAAAACTGTGTCCATGTCCAAGTCAAGGCTGAATTCTGCACTGGACTCAAAACTTCCATTCGCAGTTGTAGTGGCTGGTGAAATCGTAGTCATGAATTGGGATCCTGCCAGTAAAACTCTAGTGACTGCTTCATCGTGTCCAAGACGTCCACCTTGGTTTTGAAGTTCCAATGGCAAAATGCTGGCATTGCCTCCCGCTGCTGCCTCAGATCCCGAACTTGCACCCCACGAGTCATACAACTCAATCGTATTGAGTGTAACAGTTGCCGACACAATCAATGTAATCAGACCAACATATACTCTTGCTTTGCAATTCTTCTGTTCAAATGTGTACTTGAATGTTCCATCCGGGCTTTGGAGTAAATTCACAATTCCATACAAGTCGTTCTTCCTGCACCAGAATGTATGGCTGATGGCTAACACGTAGACGCATTCTGAAGCAGCTTTGACGAGTTCAAGAAGATTCATCATCGGATGCAAGTTGGGGACTTGGTCAAATATTGACATGTAAAACTTTTTCATAGGATTGAAGAAGGAGAAGAGTGTGATGATGAAGGAGAATACCTGAAAAGGAATAGCAATCACAATCATCAAATATGGAATCTCCTCAATTTCCGTACTGGCTTCTTACTTACCTGAATCAGACAATGTGTCTTCAGCTTGTAGGATCCACTCTTGGAGTTGTAGACGAACGTGTAAGGACAGACGAGTAAGCAATGGAACAGATTAAAATAGTGGTAGATGTAGTTGACTGGATTCCCAATTAATTTAATCATGGTGACACACAGAACACAGGACAGTGGAGCCGGACTCCTCGATTAGCCTTGAATGACTGAAAATAAATCCAAGATTTTCGCAAAATCTCCACGCAGCAGCAATGATTGAAATTACGAAAGACAATTATGAATTTAATGAATAAATTACTAATTCATACGGCCATAAAATACGACGGACAATCGTGAGAAGAGAATTACTGCGACTGACTGCGACTACCGACTTGTTTCCCAACTGCATGAATTAAAACTATTTTTGGCATCTCATCGGCATCAGCAAATCATTTTTATACAACCAAAACTTCATGATTTCTATCTTGAATTTCCGACGAATTGAAGCAAAATGCAACTTTACTATTTGGTATCGGACAAATCAGACATCAGCCAAACCACAAACGAAAAGAGATTTCGATTTCAAACATACGGAACTCTGTGCACAGTATCATGCAAAGTGCACACCGGGTCAACAAGTTTCTAGTTGCGAATTCGAATTCACTTCCTGTCTGCCGGAAATCTTCTTTAGATGCGAGGCATGTATGTGTGTTCAATTTCGTTGCTGAAAGCAGGACAGGGATTTTCCGGTTAAAATAACAAAACAAAATCCAGACTCGATGTGCATATGCAGTGTGGGTGCACCTGGTACGGGAAAAAGTTGCACATTACATTGCAGATTTGCGCATCTTCAGCGCACTGCACTTTGTGAGAAGATGCCGATGAATGCGATGATGATTTTCGAGATCTGGTCCAAAAACAATAAAAATTAAAATAGAAACTGTAGAAAGTAAATAGTAGAATGAAACACAACTCCTTTACTATTTGCAACTATTTATTGTTTGTGGCAAGTCGATACTGAATGATGAAAATGATGATCAAGAGCTGTACGCATACGTATTGTATTATTTAAAAAATAGTGAACCAAGTTAAATGTGAAGCTGACTTGGATGCTGTTGACATTTTACAAAAATTCATTTTATATTTAGTTCGTACATTAGGTGCACTGGGTGGAATAGTGTTAAAGCTATGATTTTATGATGATCTCAAATGATCTTCATCACATGAAGTTGTGAGCAGATTTTGTTCCAGGAAATTTGTCTCAAGGGCAGCAGCATGTCCATTCTGGTGCATGGCTGCATCCACATCCTTCGTACTAAACTGCAAATGCAGATCATGTAACTCCAGAATTTGAAAGAATGGTCCACCACGATCGTTGATGTGCTCATCTGCTGAAGATTTGTTGTTTTCAGACATGTGCTTGATCAGCTACAATTTCGATATAAAATTCCATGTCACTGATTTCACAAATTGAATCTTTACTTTAAACACATTTTAAGAGAGTTCACCTTTATAATTTCATCCACATATTGAGTCATTGCATCTTCACGACTCATCGTATCAAGTTTCTTCCACGAACTCCATTTCGCACGACCAATCAAGTCATAGAATGCTGGTTTGGAATTGGTACATGGACCTATACAGCATTGGTCTGTTAATCACATCATAGTTGAACAAGATCTCAAGATCTTGTTACGTCGTACGCCGATGGTACGTCTTGACTTACCTTCAGTCGCTTGTTTGTACAAACTGTACAGTTTCAACTTCAGATCATTGGATGGTTGAAATGGACCCTCTTTTGGAAGATTCTTAACTCCTCGTACTGCAGCGTCGAATTTATCTTGGATTGACATCCTTTTGGAACTATTTGTGATAATTTGTGATCAAACCATCAAACAATGCAGCAAGTGCAAGTGCCTTCGTCCAACATGTATTTGTAAAGGAAATCAGTTGTGAACTGACACTTTAATTTTTCTAGTCATAATTTATTATAAAATTGCTTGCGAATGTTCGCGAATGTGATTGAGACGACGCGGCAATGAAATGACGCGTGTTTGGCAAGAAGGAAGAGTTGTGAAATCAATGTGTGAGTTAGGTTTGTAACATTTGCAATTCGCATCGCATCTTGTTTCACGTTTCGTGTCTGCCTTGACTCTTGACTCTTGAACTGTACAAAATACACTAAACATTTTCTTGTGTCAAAGTCGCATTGCCTGTTAAATATTGCGTGCTGCTTGCCACGAGAATCTCGTGACGAGATGCAATGCAATGCTGTGCAAGATGCATTTACAATTTACATGAAGTTATCGTACGAGGAATAGTAAATATGATGTTGCATGAGATGTGGTAGTTTTGGTTATGACTGTAGTAACAATTCTTCACAATTCACAACACACTTTGTGCTTTGTCATGAATCCAATGAATCAAACTTCAATCGATTGTCGCTACTACGTACAAAAGAATTCCTGCTGCAATCAAATACAAACGCATGCCATTGCATTGCATTGGCAAATCCCTTCAAAATCTTGAGCCCCAAACAATGATGAATTCTGCCAGCCATTCAGAAAATGATACGACCCAAATCCTGAGCTCCATTAGTGCGAACGAATCTGTCACAGGATTAGTTGAAAGATGTACTAGTAAAAACAACAACATCAACAGTAACATCATCAATTCAAACTCCAATGCAGTCCTCAATCTCAATCCCACTCAAGATCAGAGTCCAGAGCCGGAAGAAGAATGCTCCACTCCATGGACTCCTCCACCACCTCCATCTTCACAGTCAAAGTATCCTCGTCCCCGACCCAGGCACGACCATCGAGATGATGACGACACCGATGATCAATTCGATATAGCAGCACAAACATACAAAGAGAACATGTACAACGAAGGAGCCACCGCTGCTGCTGTAGCCGAGGATGATGCGAATGAATTGTCGAATGTTGTCATTGTGGTGAGTGGTGCTGCAGGAAATGAAGACGATCCGTACAATTTTAATCAGAAGCAGGAACCTTTGAGTAAACCCGGAAAATGGACAGCAGACAATCAAGAGAGGAGAGAAAGAAGACATCATCGACCACGGCTGCCTGTACTCGTTCAATTTGCTGTAAGACTACACTCCAGAGTACAGACGTACGAATCATTTTGACTGTGAGTCCTCAGTGTGCTGTGAATCATGTTGTGATAATTTTACAGAATTGCAGCCGCCACCCATTTGATGTCTCACCTGTCCTTCAAATCCCTGAACACCGAACAAAGTTTTTTGCCAAGGTCATGACAGTCAAGAGTGTACAGTGGATGTTTCTACTGGCATGCATTGTGGCAATGAGAGTCATTCCTGAAATTGAAGCATTTTTCATTAAACGACCGGAAATTGGATATCTTATCATGTAAGCTGATGGCTGAGAATTCTTTACACGGAAGATTTCATTCAATACACGCTGAACAAATGTGATGGCCATGACTTGACTTTACATTCACAGGATGGCTTACATTTCAGCTGTCATCACGGTCCGTGCTTGTGAATTTGGTAGGAAAACATGGGGCGCCCTGTTGACCATTTACATCGAGACATCTTGTCTCACCTACATCTTGGGTCAGATTCTATTCTCGTCTGAAGCGTACATCTTGCCAGCGGCAGTGATGACAATCTTGATGACAAATGTAGCACTAGCTACGCTATGCTTCTTATCAAAGGTCAGCCACCGACCAACCGAATTTCTTAAGTGCCCTTGGCCTTAACCAAACACTTTCCTTATCTTTGTACACTGCTGGCCGTGCTGGCTGTGTTTTGTTTACTGATAGGTGGATACATCCGAGAGCAGTCCAATCTATGCAACTTCTGCCATACTTGTCCTTTTTAATTCATGTGCATCAATATTTCTTACAACACAACTTTAACCACCGCAGCGTAAATTTTCATGGATGAAGAAATTGTGTGCCATTTCATTTTTCAATTTTATGGCTTCATTGACTTATGTTTTGGTAAGCTACTTCACAATCCGTCTTGAGTCACATTATGGACCATACATGTAATTATTGTGGTTGTTTCAGATGGAACTTGGTGACATTCATTTTATTCTTCGTGGCTATCGATTTACAGTAACTGAACATGATTGGTTACTTGTGGCTGCTTCACTCTTCTAAAAGTCTTCCTGCGCCTGCTGGCTGTAATAAACAAAATTTACTTTGCTTCATCTCTAAATCAGCAGCAGCAATGAGCAACTTTTATTGTTGTAGTTGTAAAGTGCTTCAGGGCATAAATATTGTTGTGCTCATCATCATTATTTTTGAGTCAAGACAAGACTCCTCATTGCATTGTCTTCTCTTGAGGATTTGTCATGAATTTTAAAGTATTTTTTACAATTATAACATGGAATGCATGGTTGTAAGTTGTTCATCAACTACATACTACGCATACTTCAACATTCAACAAGTCGGCTTTACTTTTATTCAATTAGCTTAAACATGATTCTAGTCACAAACAATGCTGAT
>JAQIYH010000210.1:0-11617 GCA_034700885.1 Paratullbergia callipygos | reverse complement strand
AGCAAACTCGCCGTTCGGGCTTGATTGCTGGCTAGAACACTACATTGTAGGAAGGCATTACATTTCATTCCTTGCATTTTGTCTTACAGGAAAAGAGTTGCATTTTGTCTATAAAACAGTTACAAAACTTTGGGTTACATTATTGGTGCACTGCCCGAGAACTGTTAAGAGTGTAGTGCAAGTGCGATAGTCTATCCTGTGTTGTGTCTTTTGGGAGACTGAATTGCTCATTGAGCTTCGTGGTTTAAGAGGAATCTAAGTGACATCAGAGCAGGAGTGATTCGACCATCCACTGCGATACTTCTGAAAAGGTTAGCAGCCCAGCAATCGTTCTCTGCATAGTCATTAGAATCTCCTATTTTAAAAAAAAGGACCGGTCGAATTCGGAGGATAAATTCAATTTAAAGTTGAGACTGATCACCTTAATTGTAGTTGGACGAGTCAAATTACCTTCATACTAACTTCGAAGCTATTAAGTCTTTATTATAGCATTTCAGTAGTACTCAGTACATGGGTGATAGTGATACCAGGCAAAAGACAAAAAGAGCTCAAGATTTAAAACGACTTGTGGCTCTTGAAGAACTCCGCCTTGAGCGAGAAAGAAAGCAAAGACTCGAATTACAACGACAAAAGGCTATTTTAGAAAACGTAGCACTAACTAAGGCACAAAAACGAAGAAGTTTAAATATTACAATTTCTGAAGAGCGTATTCTTGGTTCATCCACTGAAATATTTCCTGAAATTGGCAAAGCATTAGAAGAAGAAAATTTAAATATGAGTTTTGAAGGCATTCATTTAAATGCGGCAAAGACAGCAATAGAACTAGCATTGGCTGCAGGCCAAAATGTAACAGATATACAGTTTGCTGCAGAAGAAGCTGCCATTTCTGTAGGAGCAACTATGTCCCAAGCAACAGCAGCGGCTGTGGCTGCAATAAGAGAGAAGAACACTGCTGGCAGTGGTGGCCTTGGTAGCGGTGCTAGTGGCTTTACACCTGTCAATTGCACCGTTCCCACTGCTACTACTACTAGTGAAAATACTACTACGTCTAATCTCAATAATGCAACACACACCACAACCACTACCAATTCTGGACGTGGTTTTGAACTTACGCCAGGTGGCGCTTCAGCACTACAAACGAACGCCACTGGTCGTGCGTTCGGAATTACTCCCGATAATTCCAATGGTAGCCAGCATCCAGTTTGTGTTGCATTATATCAACCACCTGAGGCTATAGTATATGACGGATTGGAAAGAGGATTTCCTGCTACAGATTTTATACAGAGATTTGAGAATCTAGGCAGACTTCATAATTGGAATTCAATACAAAAACTCGATCAATTTCCATTATATTTAAAATTAACTGCTAAAAAGTGGTTCATTACTTTCTGCAATGCATATAAAAGAGATCCTGCAAATGCTGGCATTCAGTTGAATTGGAATGATGTCTTAAGAGAATTTAGAAAATCATTCAGCTCTAGACTAACTGAGGAAGAGCTCGAACAACGATTGACTAACAGAAGGAAACATGAGAATGAATCTGTTGAGCAGTATTATTATGAAGTGATGCAAATGTGCGATCAAATAAATATACAAATGTCAGATTCTACAAGAATTAATTATCTTCTAAAAGGACTTCCACCTAAGCTTGCCAAAGATATCTTTATTCAGTGCCCAGCCCCACCATCTCAAGTGTTACAGTTCATGATTGGCCATGAGAATTTTAATTTTATGACAAAACAAACGAAACGAGTCTATTTAAATAATGTCGATACTTTTATCCCGGTTGATGACTCCAATCGGATGAGTGACTTGCTCACGAAAATGGATCAATTGTCTTCTCAATTCCACAACATAAGTTTGGAAAAGAGTGAGAAACTATTGGATCATCCGAAAGATTCGGACACTTTTAAGAATAGAAGAGGAACCTCTCCTCATCGCAATGAAAGAGGAAAATTCTTTAAGCCTGCTACAAGAGAAAACTCACGAGAAAGACCTCGTGATAATGAAAGGAGAAAGTCTGACACCGAAACTCAGCAATTTGTAAAGCGCAATGACATTGTTTGTTTTTACTGTGGTAAACTTGGTCACTATAGAACTGATTGCAAGGCAAAAGCTAAAGCTGACCAAATGCGACAAGAAAGAATGAAAAGAAGCCCAAGACCAAGAAATGAGTCGGGAAACGGGCAGAAGCAACAGTCAGGGGAGCTGTTGTGAATAATTTCATTCATTCCCCAATATTTAACATTGAATCTTCAATTGACTACCAAATCTTTGAAGCTGGAAACGTTCTATGTCCAGCATGGATAGGAACTAAACAATTTATTGTATTGCTAGATTCTGGATCACCTGTTAATTTAATTGATGCATCACAAGCTGATGGCAAAACTATCATTCCTTTAAATACTAAGTTTCAAGACGACATTAAATTAAAAGCTGCTAATGGATCCCCATTAGAATTATTAGGAGTTGTAAAAACGTCTTTGCGATTTGACAAAGATAGCAAGCACATTTATGATACAGATTTACTAGTAGTAAAGAACCTTAAGTATGATGTAATATTGGGAAATTTCTTCCATAAGAATTACAAACTTGAATTAAACTATGATGATTTACTCCCATTTACGCACAATGGAACTTTCATGTATTCTGGATTTAAGTGACCTTTACCATTTTATTTCAATAAAGAGCAAATTCCTTTAAATGACTCCTATAGTTCACAATTCGCACCGAAAGTAGTGACGTCTAAAAGGACCGAATTTTTTGGTCCATACGAAATACGAAAAATGAAAATTAAAATCCCAGACCATTGCCATTTGTTCTTCGAACCAAATCCATATTTAACTTCACAAGGTATTCTTCTACCTCGGATAGGGCACGTAAAAGGAAAGTGTGACCTATTCGTTTGCAACAATCGTAATGCTCCATATAAAATTAATGTTGGAACTAATTTGGGTTTTGTATATGAGGTAATTCCAACCAAAGATGAGTTCGATAAAATTAATTGCTTAAATAACATAGAGTTAACCACTGATGATATCTTTGAGAAAGTAAAAGTTCCTCCTATGAGCAAAGAAGAGCTAAGTACTATTAAAATTAATCCAGATCTGAATCTTAAACAAAAAGAACAAGTTGAAGAATTGATTAAGGCTTATTCTGATGTATTCGCATGGGACTATTCCCATCTTGGCAAATGCAAATTGGGTGAAATAGAAATCGAAACGGGAGACTCTTTGCCATTAGCATGCCCACCATATCGAAAATCTCCAGAAGAAAAGAGACTCATTACGGAAGAAATCTTAGAACTAGAGAAAGCTGGAATAATTAAGAGAGGAAGTTCACCTTGGTGCACCGGGGTTTCTCTAGTACCCAAGCCCAGATCTAATAAGTTAAGACTGACTGTAGATTACAGACGCTTGAACGCTGTAACCAAAACTGTACAAGAGCCAATGCCTGTCATTAGCGACATTTTACAAAGCTTGGATGGTAGCAAATGGTTTTGCACTTTAGATATGGCCATGGGATTCCATCAAATTCCTATGCACAAAGATTCCATTGAGAAAACATCTTTTCTGACCCACGATGGTCAATTTCTGTTTTTATTTTGTCCATTCGGAATAAAAAATGGTCCAAGTTATTCACACGACACGGTTCTGTTAACAAAGTTCTTCATCGCCAAATAACACTGTGAATCAAGCTTTTGTAACTAACATTAATTATGCGACCAGACAACGCTTTCTTTAATGAAATTTACGATATAGCCACTGCAATTTCACGAAACAAGTCTACAAAACGTTACGAATTTGAGTTCAGCGCAGCTCAAGTTACAATCACCAAAATCTGGCATAACGAATGTCGACTTATTCCTGACAAGTTTAAAGATCTGAAGAGAGAATTTCGTACGCTATTCAAGGCTATTCGATTATATACAAATCAGAGCTTTTTACTTGTGATCTCCGAACTTGACGAGAGCGGTACAATAACAAACGAAAGGTCTTTCTGTTATAAGATTCCTGAAAACCAACTACAAGAGTTGGAAACAGATGAAGAGGATTCAAGCGACTCTGAAACATTGACCGCTATTAACTCTATTACTGAATCTACTTCTGGTACAAGCCAAAATGACTCTTCCACAATTCAATAATCGCATCAATCACATACTTTCACCTCTAGCATTTGCTGCAAATGTTACAATGTTTACATTTAACGTCTATACTGATCACGTTTCATGCATGCAATCATACATGGCAGATCAAGCTCCATACGTTCGCCGACTTATCATTAAAAATATCTTCAGTTCACTTTATAAAGCCATTTCTCATCTGAGCAACTATGGATTTTATATCCGAGCTATCGGTCTGCCTATGGATGGGCAAAAAGTAGCTGAATTTTGTGCCACTTATGATACTCTTACTAATTATTACTTTGAAACCCGTCCATTGATCTTCTACTTACCGAACCTTGATTCTTTGCCCATAGAAGGGAGTATTAACGGTAGTAATGGTGAAGAAATAGAGTGAACTTTGGTCAAACATAAAATGCAAAGGATTCAAATAGACTATAATACTAATTGGCTTACTTTACAACTTACAGAACATGACTACTTTGATGAAAATATTCCTACTTCACCTCCTGCTTAATTGGATACGGACAGAAGACGTACAACCACGAATCAGAATACTAACCGGCTCTTACGTACGACAATACCCCAAAACAATCGTGTATACCTCAACTATACCTCTGATGTTTGACATAAAATTCGAACGAGTTACTCTTCCAGAAAGCCGTGAGACTAAATCATGTTATAATGATAACAAAGTTCGCCAACAGCATATTTGTAACTTGACTAAGGATTCAGTGCACGTACTCAATCGAGTTCTACAGAGACTCGAATTAATTGAAAACTCAATTACTTCTTCATACAAAATTGAGATAGAAAATAGAGAGAAAAGAAGTGTTGCCAAATATTTAAAAAACCCATTTTTAGCTTTTGCGGATCTTGACCACTATTGTTGTGGATTCGCTAGAAGTTCAGATCTTGATGAAATTTTTATAAAGCAAGGAGAAATAACTATATATTTAGAAGAAGTAAAGGAGTCAATCATTTCAGATCATAAAAGTCTAGTCCAGATACAATCTGCGACTATTGCCATGACCAATAACATTTCATCAATATTTAAGAAAATTCGATCCAACTTATACTAGAGGACATAGAACTCCAATACTTGTCCAATGCATTTGATGATTTGGCAAATATTGATTATGCAGTTATTCGAACCGTGGATAAGTTAAGTGAAATATTGCATTATAATGACATTTTATATCACTGCCGTTCAAAACTCATTCCTGTGACAGTAATTCCTTTTGACACACTCAAATTATCATTGATAAAATTGAAGGTTGCTCTTGAGAAAGACAATTACACTTTGGCTATTCCTATAGAATCGATTTCAAAATATTATAAACATAAAATCGTCTCATGCACTTTTGGCCCTGATTCCATTTTGATAAATGTCAAAGTCCCTGTCAAAAGAGGATCAGACTATTGGACACTTAGCGAGATTGTAAATATTCCCTTCGCTTATCATGGTTCCATTTGCCAATTCTCCCATCCACCGACCTATATAGCTAAATCTGGTTCTGATATTATTACAATACAAGGGCCACAGAGAAAACTCTGTCGACCACAAGAAGGAATTTGCTATGTTAGCCAATTCAACTCTGATTCATTTACTGGCCGTTTATGTCCAACAAGTATTATTGAAGGAGCAAGCGTTAGTGCACTCAATTCAGTATGCACTTTTGAATGCTTTGAGTCCAAGAATGATTTAATAGTTACAGAATTAGATTTACATTCATTTATTATAACTAACGGTCCTTCAAATATGACTTTAAAATGTTCAAATGTTAAAGTTACTCAAGATATGAGCGTAAGAAGTGTGGAAGAAGGTGCATTGGAAGTTATTTTACCTTGTCACTTTGAATTACAAATACAGGGATACCGTACTATCAAACCACCATACCCCTGTCCATCTAACATGGCCGACGAACCATTAATTCATTTAGCCATACCAAGTGCATGGTCAAAAGTAGACGTCATGCTCTTATCCAATCGACAATCACTTTCAGCTTACAGTACTTACGCCGACATATCAGACTGTTATAACGCTTCATGGACACTTGACACTCCAATCATCAATATTTCTTCCATTTCAAAATTACAAAATCTTAATATTCCTGAAATGATAACTCTTGTCCATACTTCTATTAATTGGTTAATATTGATTTGGAACATTTTACTTACTACTGGTATTTTAATCTTAATTTGTAAAATATTCGGAAATCCGGTGTCGAGGAACACATATGTCCCTATGGCCTTACATTCTTTGACACCGCAAGCTGAAGCATTTGCTGATGCTCCAAATCACCAGCTAATCATGTTATGGGTTATGCTTCTAATAGGAGGAATAATTGGATATAATTGGATTTCTACTACTCTGTATTGGTTATAGGAAAGGATACATAACATGTTCTAAATTTTGTAGAATTAACTTACCACAAGACCTTACATGACTTGACAAAAAGTCTGTACAAAACGACAACGAAATTGAGTTGATTATGAGACCAGGAGAAACTAGACCTGTTAAATTGACCGAAGATGTTAACAATATTTGTATAACTTTGCATGATCGTCCTAATTAAACAAGTTCGAGACGAGTAAGCTATGCATATTAAATATATTATGTGCTTATTTATTGTTTAATGCTTTATGGCCGCAAAACATTATGTTTATTTTGATTTGCCTATTAAAACCTTTATCATTTATATTGGATTTAATAGAAGTGCTAATCACCAACTGCATGGAAAACGCTTCATAATGACAACTAAAGAAGCGAAAACTGCTCTCTACAAGGAGAAAGTCTACGAATTAAGAAATCAATTTGCACTAGAATTTCCTAAAAGTATCGTGCACCCACACTATTTTGAGGCATACAGAAGAGGAATTTCTGCAAGAAACAAAAGAATAGGTTCACAAATTATTCCTCATCCTAAATCGGAAGAAGCTTTAAATTGGAGTTTAACCCTAGACCAATTAGCTAAAATAAAGTTACGCCCTGTACACAAACTTCCTACCACTATTATTGTAGATAAATTGACTAAGCTAGGCATGGCTGTAAGAGATATTTCTAGATATAATACAATTGCTGTAGACATGGAATATTCCATTAGTATGTACTGTGTAATTAATTTCATTTCCTTGATTCAAATCTCTACTCCACGTTGCATTTATCCTATTGATACTCTTAAACTATGGAATGAAATGCATTACTTAGAACCTATCTTTATGAATCCCAAAAAGGTCAAATTAATGTTTGGTGGCGAAAATGATGTACTAGCACTACAAAGAGACTTTAAAATATTTTGTGTAGCAATAATTGATATTCAGAAGGTTGCAGCTCTATTGCCTGAGTCCCCTAACAAAATATTCAATTTCGAAGAATTAGTATCGTTTTTAAACTTAATGGACAAGTCAGACTATAGGCTTTCTGATATTGGAAAATATTCAAATTGGTGCATTCGTCCACTTCCTCCTCCTTTATTCCTCTATGCAATTCATGACTCCTATCTTATCCTACATTGTTGGGAAGCCATGAAACGGTTGATTCCACACTTGATTCCATCACTCCGTTCTCCTTCGTACATCGTAAAACCTTACAAAGGGTTCTCTACTCTTCATCTACGTGAATCAACATTGACATTTGAAGATGGTCTCAGTGAAGCAGAAATCAAAATTTTTCGGATTCTATTCCATTTCCGAAATAATCAAATCAGCCAGCATACTAACAAAAGACCATACTTGGTGATGCACATAAAAACTCTACGAAAATGGTGTGCAATGGACCCTACTTTGATGGAAAACAACTTATCAGACAAACGGAGAAATTATCCAATTTCTTTGGTTAATTCTTGTATAGTCTCCATCAAAAATTCCATAACAAACCATTTAACATTGGATGTGTCAGATTTCACGGCCGAAGTTAAAGTATCTACACCATTGACGATAGATGCAGATTTGTTTGAAGAATTCCTAAATTCTCTCAGTAAACCTGTCGCTAAACGCATAACACCAACACCAGAACACAGCGAAGTAAATGAGGAAGAAAGAGATTTACTTCTGCTTTCACCCTCAACTGAGACTCGTTTGTTCGAAGATCCTTCTGTCCAGAAATTACAACGAGCTATAGAAGACGATACAGATGGTTTCCTCTTACAAAGTGCCGAAGATGAACAGTACGATCCTGCTCATCCAGAATACGAATATGAACATCAACTATCTGACTGGAATCAGATCAACGAAGTACCAACAAATGGGCCTTTGTATGATACAACAACTGAGGATTTAAGCACATTGCCCCAGCCAACATCGTCATCAATTCTACCACCTCTTAGTCCTTTAAACCTGGTCTCTTATCCACATGGATAAGAGTAACATGATCAGTAACATGATCAGGTGGAAGTAACATGATCAGCCTCTTCAAGCGTCGATTTCCATGCATGTGTCACAGGTTGAATTTGGTCATGCAATGGGCATTCAATCAGAAGCCACTGCCGAGCCAAGCAATTATCAACGATAAAGCTGCAAAGGGGAAGCCAGTTAAGCCAAAGAAATTATTTAACTTGCAAACTAACTGCCCGAAATTTAAGGACGTCCTTACTGACATGAAAAAGCTGGTGGAATACTTCAAGAGATCTGGCCTTGACAAGAATTTGAAAACTACTCTTAAGCAAAATGTTGAAACAAGGTGGAACAGCCAGCTGATCATGTTGAAGTCATATGCAGCCTCACGGAGTGAAATTAGCGACATATAATACCAACAAAAGAAACTTGACAAGACTACAAAGATTACCGACGACGTCGTCGAAGAGTTAATTAATTTCCTCACCCCTTTTAAGGAGTGCTCAGATGTTCTAAGTGGAGAAACGTTCCCGACCTTTCATTTGGTACACTGTGGTATCACAAGCTACTGGATCATATCAAACCTGCTGACATTGATTCCGAGGAGATGAAGCTATTAAAAGGTCAAGCACAGAAATGCTTCGAGGAGTATTGGGACTTGTGCGATTTCCATTACGCTGCGTGTATTCTGGATCCGAGGTTGGTACTAGCTACAGCTAAAAAGTTTACAAGCGACGAACTAGTTTTTTATGTCACTCTCACATTTTATATCACTCTCACATTTTAGATACAGAAAGATGAAGTTCACTCAGCCATCCGTTCGTGAAAGCGCTCTAAATCTTCTGAAGGAACTGGTTGAGACTGAAGCTACTGCAAGTGGGTCCACTACGGATGGTATGTCGACGTCGACATCGAAAGATGAGATGCACAATCTGCGCGCTAAAAAAAGTAGATACACTGAATTGGAGGATTCCGAAGACGAAGATATTGAAACGACAGAAATTGAGAAGTACCTCGCATACAAATTACCAGCCCGAGGTAAAATTAATTAGAAGTCTGATGTACACTCACAGTAAATTATTAAGGCTGTACTTTACTAGGCGAAGAGCTTCAAAATTTCGACGTTTTGGATTTTTGGTCGACGTCGACCATAGCTGCACATTTTCCAAATCTACAACACGTGGCCAAATGGCTGTTGGCTATTCCTGCATCACAAGCCACAGACGAACGAGTATTTTCAACAACAGGTTCGACACTTGGCCCACGAAGAACTCAATTAAGTGGCTCAACACTTTCCCAACTAACTCTCATTCATAGCAATACGAAGTAGGAAGTAGGCACACACAGTACTAATATAACCCGTTTACTAAAGAGACTACAGTACAGCTACTATTTTTTAAGTTAGTCCTCCTATTTTGTGTTATTGTTAAAACTAAAATAATAGGTTTGAAAAATGTACATATTTGCATATTGTTGTTGCCGCAATACATTATTGGACGTCCAGTAGCTCATTTTATAGAAAGTCTCAGTTCGGTTTCGGTTTTTGAAGTTTAAAGTTTGAATCGGTTTGGTTTTTTACAAATCTGTTATCGGTTTCGGGTTGGTTTGGTTTTTTGAGATTTTGAGGTGGTCGGTTTTTCTCGGTTTGGTTTATTTAAAAAATATTGGTGGTCGGTTTTTGTCGGTTTGGTTTTTTTTAAATTTTAGGTGGTCGGTTTTTGTCGGTGTGGTTTTTTTTTAAATTTTGGGTGGTCGGTTTTTGTCGGTTTGGTTTTTCAAAAACGTCAAACCGACTCATCTCTGGTCCACATGGTGTACGTGTCAATTGTGTCAAGTATGTCCAGTCTCACATAAAAGCTCAGAAGTGTTTAGAAGATCGTAGGCATGAATTCAATGGACGCATTCTTATCATAATATTGTTTTAGGCCCGGTGGAATCGAAACGAATTTTGGTGCTTCACAAGGAATTGATGCGGAAACACTTGCAAATATATTGGATACGGAAAACAAAATTGGCCAAATCGTCGTGTTGCATCACCAGAAATATTGCTGATTTGATTACATTTCTAGCGTCTGCAAAAGCTGTAAATATGACTGGATCTTGCGTGATTAGTGATGGTGGTGCTTTGTGGGCACCAAGTTCAGGGTATCGGCAACTTTCTGCTGACTAAATATTGAAATCTAGCGATGCATTTCTTGTCGCGCTTGCATTGTACTGTGTACTGGACTCTGGGACTTGAATAAATTATTCATGGTCATTCTTGTAACGACCGTTCCATGCGTGGATGAATGATGACGATGGAATGGTAACTACGTGACCTGATTCGATGGCAAATTACACAATTGAAATTACGAAAGAAAGATGTGGTTTTATTTTAACAACAGTATGTATATCAATCAAGTAATGAAGTAGAGATAAATACGAAATAGAAAAGAAATAGAATTCGGGAGAGCTAAAGTTAACGAGATGTTTTCGGTCTGAAGGACCGATCCAAATTGACTTGTCGAGTTGCGAGGAGTTGCGTCTAACACTCTCACGACTATGGAGGGGCATATTATGCAAAAATACAATTGCGACACATACAAATGCACTTCAAAACTTGAATCGACAAATCAAATGCAATTCAAAATTTGAATTGTCAAATCAAATGCTGTTCAATATTTAAATTCAATTTAAATTCTAAACAAAATCAATCCAAATTCAAATCAAAATTATTATAAGTACAAATCAAAAACTCAACGGGAAATACAAAAGTACGGCATAAAAATAATAGAAAGGACTATCGCGATTAAAATGACCACTACCCATGACCAACTGGATGGATCTAAAAGTAGTACTAAATTCTGCAAACTCCACTTAAACTGGGTGCGCTATTTGGTCAAAATTGTACCCCCTCATCGATAAATCATGGGTCATGTTCCTTGATTTGAAAGATCTAAATAACTTTAGTGGTGTTGTAAAAAACGAAGTACATTTGTAAGTTCAAGATTCTTAACAAAGGCCTGCATGAAATGACTTAACATAGCATAGAGTAAAATTTTGAACTGTTTAATCTTGGTTCAGGCTGCACTTGGAAGCTGCTGTGGTTTTCTCCAGAGATCACATGCTCCAACAGCAGGTGGAATAAGTGTCCCAAATGCATTGGGTACATATGGACAA
>JAQIYH010000209.1:0-11698 GCA_034700885.1 Paratullbergia callipygos | reverse complement strand
GCAGACTCACAGACTCCTGCCATTGACTGACTGCTGAATTGAATTGGTACTAGTGCATCAGATTTCTTAAGCATCGTAAACTGCATCGAGTTAGGAAACAAAAGCCTTTGGATAGAAAACAGGTTTAGTATTTCTGATTCTAACTGCATAGAAGCTTATTTCTTTGACTTTCAAGTAACGGGTGGCATCCTAGGGACAAGATATTCAGAGTTTGAATTTCAGTTAGAATCATTTCCCGTTACAAACCAGGCATTTTAGTAAAGAAATGAAGGATTGAGTATCGGAGTACTAAGTTGAAGCACAGCTTCATTTCACAGAGATACAGCTCATTACAACCTGATCCTTTGAACCCTTTGTTTTTAATTTATCAATGATTAATACTCACAACCCCTGTCTCCATGCTATGCACTGTTTTGAGAGAACAGGAATGTGAACCTCCGTACTATGGAAAGTACGATGGGAACGGGTACTGTGACCACTAGCTCCGTACTATAGAAGACGTACTTGCATGCGGCAACCAACTTGCTCTAAACTGTCTAAATCCTACAAGCAGCACCGTCACTCTTTTGCTCAGAAGGGCATGAAACAAAAAGTGTCAAATGTGACCGCTCATGCAAAAAGTGTAAAATGTGACCGCTCGTACAAAAAGTGCTCTGATATCAGCGTCAAACTATACTGGTGGCACTGCGGCTCATTCGCTTTTCAAGATTCCAGTTGAAGAATCGATTGAGCAACTGCCTGCAAACTTACGGGTCTGAAAGATGGAAACTGCGGTAGGGGAGTAGCGCCATTATTTGGGATAACTTTGCGGTGGTCACCTAAGCTGTATTCACGTGTGCTGAAGATCTCATGACCATGAGATGTATTATGGCAACATTTTGGAGGGAAAATATTTATTCCACTGGGTGACATCAGTCAAAATTATCCAGTGGTTCGTGGCGTAGGAAAGACGACCACAATCCTGGTCAATGGGAAAAATTGCCTCTGTGGAATCAGTTTCGAAATGAAAGTCTCAACTCAACGGGCACGAAATTCTAAAGATCCAGAATGGTCCGAGTTTGCAGATGGTGTTGGGGACGGAGCGGGATGTAAGAAGACCAAAATTAGTCTATTGTAGTCTACCACAGTCGGACATTACGCAATTAACTTCATTTATCACAGGGAGGTTCTTGAGAAGGGCAGATGTACTCTGCACTTTGAACACAAACATAGACTCTTGCAATATAAAGATATTTAACATGTCGTTTTTTTAAATGTAAAGTCGTTTGGAAGATCTGAGTTTTGACAAGAAATGCAGTTTCCCTTTAAGATTGGAAAGTGTTCATCAATGCTTGTGTACGAATGGACCGTGGTAGTGACCGAGTTTAGTAGTTGAGTCAGTGTTCAGCCTTTTGTCTGTGTACAAACATAATGTGTGATGCCAGTGTTTCGACACAATTTCACGACCACCATGAACCCAATTTCGGGCGTGCTTTCTGGAACCTCCACTCCACTCCTAATCTCCTTCTCTAGCAACGAATCCCTTCACAATACAAAATTGAAACGACCATACTTGACCACTGAAATCAAATCAATATCTTATTCTTAATCATGTTCGTTTTCATCTCGTGGTGGACGTGTAGGTTAGTTGATATTCGTCTCATTCTTCAGTTTTATTGCGCTGCTTAAAGCACCAAGTGACCTCATTAATATGCAGCAGTATCTTTGATGATGTCGGTTTGTATAAAGTGAAAGTGAACCCGAATTTAATGCCCCTCATTTGCATTCGCACGTATGACGTGAACGATCTGAACTGTCCACTGTGTCCGCTTGTCAGATTTCCGTGCAATATCGATGTGCGCACAAGTATACTTCGTTTCTTGAGTCTTGCATGGTCTTAATATGTACTTGATTACAAACTGGCGGTGAGTGACAAATAGCGGATAATGACAACTGGGAATCGAGAAGAGAGTGGCATGCGGTGGATGTGGACAATGATGTGGAAGAATGAAAAACTGGAATTGTGGAATGATGTGGAGATCATGTTGATGTGAATTTGAAATTTGATGTGATATTATCGGTGGCATGGGGAGAAATACCAGTAGCTGGCTACACTAAATGGTTTAGGCGATTTCCATTCAGGTCAGTCAACAAGACAGACTTGTGTTAATGCTAATTTTTTTTGTATCGCACGATTCAACTCATTTTAGTGCGTGTGCGCATGTAGTATTCACATATTGATGTGTGTGTGCACATATTGATGAATGTGTGACATTCATCAATATGCTTTCTGGACTTGGTTGAACCTGGGTGACGGGATGTACTATGCATGTATGTTTGTTCAAAATTGGGCGACCTTTATGGTTTCAGAAGTTTGTAATCTCAAGTGGTCAAGTCAACAGAACAGAACATGAGACTTATTTGTTCACCACGATTCTTTAACTGATAGTATTATGTGCGAGAGGTCCACACTATATCCTTCACTTTTATTGCCAGATGCGGGTAACTAACTCACCACTACTCATACAATTGTACAAGCGTATTCATTGTCAAACCCAGAGCCAACACTACTTCGAATTTAAAATATCTCAACTCTCATGCCGAATGTAGAACTTAGTACAGCGGATATAATATTAACTGCATTGTTGCCTCTCTGACATCATAGTTAAATAATCGGCTGAACCCGGATAAGAAACCGAATCGGAATCGGCATATTATTATTGCAGTCGTGGAAATTGTATGGGAAAATTATTAACAGTGGTTGCAAGTTGCGACATTCCCATGTCGACAAATTCACTTTAAACTATGACCATTATAAAATATTTTTGAATATTGATATGTGTAAGGAGTGCGGACAAAGTGTGTATCAAAGTCCTTTAAAAAACATCGGTGTGCATAACACAAATTAGTGAATACTTAAATAGTTTACAACCGCCACGTATTTACCATAACTCTGTCAATTTACTACTACTTCTTGTGCTCTTTCATACATATTTATAAGTTCATTATTAGATGTCAGAAGTCAGTATCAGCAATAGAGTAGATATTCGTATAACTGTTAACTAAATAAAATATAATAAAACTATACTGCATACATATAGTACATCTAACAAAATGTTATAAAATATAACAGTTATGTTAAAAGAATTAAACAATCAAAACTTGTCATTTATTCAGATCTTAGTCATATAACTTGTGAATTTCATTAAAAATCATGTACAATCCTGATTCGATTTCTTTTAAATTTTAAACTAAATTGTAGAAATATGGTATTTAAATTGATTTTCCGGAATGTTGTTCGGGGACTCTGCCTTTGTTGAGCATGCCACAAGTATAACTGCACTTTTCCATCGTTTGCTCAAACTTATTGATAATAGTAAGTGTTAAATACTATGCTGTCACTTTTTCCTTATCCCAGCATTCATATCGGTTTTGTCAGTTTATTCGGGTTATTTTTGCACCTATAATTTGCATGTCTTGCCATAGACCCGGCCGTTGCGAACTTGTCGCCACAATATTCACAAGTTACCTTAATTCCATCATTCTGTCTCCTATTTCGGCAATCTCGAATCCCGTATATTGTATGTTTCTCTCCACATGAACACACTTTAAGTGGAAGTACACTTTTCTTTCTTTTTTGCTTTTGTTTTTCACTTTTTTTCCATTTCGGCATCGCGTCTGTACTGTCGGACTTCTCCGTCCGTACTTGTTTTGATGGCCTCGAACGACGCGTCGCTGAATTAGAAGGGTTACTTGCATCCTTCTTCCCGTGAACCATCGTATGTTCCAGGCTGGCGAGGTCAATGGGGAATGGTCCTCCAGTTTGGGTGGAAAGTCTCGCCTTGTTGTCAATATTGTCATCGCCTGTGTCTGAGAATTCCGTATCAAAATATTCGTCGTATGTGTATTTATGCGCATGATTTGAAACTCCACCAATTTTTATGCAATCAGTCCTGCAAAGGTGAGTTTAATATAGAGAAGATGGATTAGGAAATCGAACTAAAAAAATTACAATTACAAAAGAAAAGAGCCATTAATATGGGCATTAGTTTGTGTACAGACCTTCCTGCAACGTTTGTGACAGGCACAGGCATTAATGTAGGCATACATTCCTAACCTAACCTTCCAGACCGACAGGATCAGGTCCATGTGCCTCAAGTGCGCATTCTCCGACCGGAGTATCAGAAGTGTCCATTGATACGGAAATATTCATGTGAAGATATGGTAATGTGTTTTTGGACTCCATTCCTTGCAAAGCGCTATCCCTGCTTGATTTGCCATGCGCCATTCTGATCAACTCGTCCAACTTTGCCTCAATGGTTCCATGCAGAAATTCCATTTCCTTGGCTGCGTTCACTCCCAATTGTTCTTTCTTTTTATGTTCATCAACTTTGCTCCTAATCTCGTCATTTCTGTCATCTAACAAGTCTTCCCTTCTCATAATCTCGTCATCTCTGTCATCTAACAAGTCTTCCCTTCTGATAATATTGTCATCTCTGTCATCTAATAAGTCTTCTCTCCTGTCCAATTTCTTTTCTCTTTCATTCAAAACTTCCTCTCTCCTTTCTATTTTCATTTCCCTTTCATCTAACTGCTTCATAATCCTCTTGACTTCTTCGTACATTGCATCTTCCCTGCTATCAAGTTCATTTGCTTTAATTTCCAGCTGTTGTTGAGCCTGGCGAAGGTTGGACTCTCCTTCTTCCAGATCCTGTTCTGCTTTCACGTGGTACTCCCACCACTTATCCCTTATTTGTTGAAGCTCATTCAAATTTGCCAGTCTGGTCTTCATCTCGTTGTACATCTCGTGCCCTTTCACAGCCAGCTCTTTCTCAATTCTGTCCACCTCTTGGTACATACATGGCGCGAGTGCAAACATATACTTGGCGCGAGTGCAAACATAACGAACATTCGTTGAAGACAAAACACATGCAGGCCGGACCCGTTCTTATGGAAATATATTATGTGAGCCCGTCAATGGTTGTTCATGGTTGACCGTTTCAGACAGAAGCGCAAGACACGGACGACGTACGTACAGACTTCCAAACTTTTTGCACAAATCCTTGTGAATGTGATTTTCAAACCACATAAAACTTTGAAATTGATTCAATCTGCAAGCCAATAACAGAAACATGACATGATATGGACCGCAATAACGGATTTCAATAGTTAGAAGAACTCGGACCGAATGAAGTTAACGGAATGTTGTTGAATGTTAAATTATGCATTAATTTTCATGCTGAAATAATTCTTTAGAAATACTTAAGCTTAGATGCTAGAAATTGATGACAAAATGCTTATCACTCATTTGTCAAACCATATAAGATGATGCAAAATCTATATGCGTGTTTTTCAACTCACTGTAGGAAAACAACTGGTCCACCTCGTAACGACACGGGCCAAAGCTGTGACGTATTCTCTCAACCACCCCCGAGGTTGCAATTAGATAAGGAAGAAGATTGCATGAGATCATCATTATTGAAGGCAAAGAAGCTTGACATTTCATCTGGAAGACGGCTGAGAAACCTTCAAAAACGCTTGATCAAAAAGACTAAAATCATCGATGACCTTAACGTGGAACTCTTGGTGCATAAAGTTCACATCGACCAAATGAATATGAACATATCATCTCTAGACCAGGGACTAGGTAATTCATTGCATTCCAAAGTTCAAATCCATACTTTCCATATAACGTATACTCGTATAAAACATCCGGAACATATTTGCAGAGTTCTCTGCTTACGTTTAACAAATCACTTCATTATAACAGGCACGGTACAAAGTTTAGTCGATCATCTTCTCAAGTCGCAGCAAGAGCACAACTCCATACGCGATTTGCGAATATGGCAAGAGGAGGAATTTGGGGGTGAAAAAGTGCAAGCAAACAGAGATGGTGGTGAACAAGCAAGTGAAAGTTGTCAAATGGATGAGGTGAACAAAGCTAGAAAGCGAGCAGACGCAATCTATAACTTACTTACAAGTTTTGCAAGCAGTAATTGCAATGTTATGAATGATATTTCAAATCTCAAAGTGGAAATCCGCGAATCAAGAATTGAGAATATAAAACTAGAGGCTATATGCAAGCAGCAGGGTGAACACCTGGTGAAACTCGAACAAGAGTTACACGACTCCAAATCTCATGCGTCAAACATGTGCAAATCGCTTGTATTTAAGTGTCAGGAACTTGAAAAGATGAGCAGAATGCTGAACGAGAGTAAAGAAAGACTAGATGCATTACAGAATACGTCCGACATTGTGAAGCGACAGATGGAGGATAAGATTCGGAAGTTGGTGGAAGAGAATGATTCAATCAAATCACGATTAGATATTTCGCTTCTGGAACCTGACACAGTGTTGGCCTCCGCTCACCATCTCACAGAGTTGAACAATTTCAATTGCCACGAAATCTCAAATGAAATACGGTCAGTTTGTCATTTGTACCTACACACACGCAAAGATCATGAATTTGGTTTCACTTACATTTGTAATCTCGTACTTTAGGGAAGAAACACATTCACACCCATGGGTTGTGGTGAAGAATTCCACCCCAGAAATACTGTCCGACAAAACCACCAAATGCGATATTTCGACTTGCATGGCGCTTGAAGATAGACTACGCGAGGAGTTAAATGTCCCAATTATAGAAGGCTCGAAGACTCCTTTAGATATACCCACACGCCAACCCATGACGATTTTGCAACCAGAGAATACATCCCCTCAACCTAGTACTTCGGCGTCCGCATTCGGCCTTCCTAATGTCAAATCCGGCCCGCCGCTGGAACGTGAGAAAAACGTGACCGTTAGCAATGTGTCGAAGGGGGTTCGCAAAAGAATTTGTCCGGTATGTGGACAGTTGCAAAGTGCGTATGGAATTCGGGATTGCAAAATAAGACAAGAAGATGGAGGTAAAAGATTAATATGCAAATGGTGCCAACAAAAATTCTCAACTCTCGGGTCACTGGCCCGACATGTGAAACTACGATGTAAAATTAAGCCATGATCGGGGAGCACAAAACATAAACTGGAACTTGGTTGACTACCTTTGGGCACTGACATGACATTTACAGCTTTTCTCGATAGCTACTTTTTCATTTCCCCTCTTCAAGTACTTCAAGTACAATTACCAGTTCTCGAATGCTTTGTTTCTAACATTACATATGGGACTTTTTCAAACCTGTAATTTAGTTGGCGTAATTATGATGCATCTGATTAAGTGTTTGGACAAAATACGTGCGACAAGATTTTGACATTGCATGGTGTTGGCAATGAAATAAAATGTTGAAGTCCCAAAATGCAGGATTCTGTATATTTTAATTTTTGTTCTGTGTACTATATGAGTCAGACAATATCCTCACATTTTATCTTAACACTGTCAAATTCTTCAATTCTACAAATTTGTCCAAAGTTCATTCGGTTGCCCCAGACCAAAGGCGGCTTGTTGTATATTGCAAATAGGTTGGGGTTGAAAAAAAACGAAGCACCACGAAGCGGGTGTAAGTTTTTTACATTTAGAAAAATCCAACATTGTCAGGAAGCACGTGTTTTAAAAGGCTGTTGTTGAATCTTGGAAGTTTCAATTGCCGTAATATTCCTTTTCATATTACTGGTTCGAATATTTTCGTTCTTGTTATAAATTAAATTTTAAAATTTTAAACAACAAATTTGAAGTTGTGGTTGCAAGTATGTGTAGTTTTTTAATGTGTTCTGCAGATGTTTGTAGAAAATACAGGTAATAAAATCTTTCGTCGAACACTGAGCACCAAACTTATGCTTGACGTTCACTCATTCCTTGTTACACACCCAGGCCATTACATGTTGATGGGCCAACTTGCCGCCTACTCAGACTGCATTGTACCAAACCATCTCTTCCTTTGATTATTTCTCACTGAATCTGCTATAGATGGTCACTTTCAAAGAAGATTGATTACTTCATTGGAAGGAGAAAAATATAAGAAATTGACTTACGCTTAATGAATGGAGTGGTTCCATCGATCACGAGATTTTTTCCCTCCGATTTTGTAACGTTGTGAAAAAACATGCAATTCTTTCCACGGTGTTTTCTATTAGCAAATTTTTTTTTGTGGCAAGTCATTTAGGGCAGCTGAAGGAATAATTGTTTACTAATCTGATGACAACTGAAATCAATTAATTTATCAAACCATAACCACGAATCACAATATTTGATTGTGTGAGCCATCAAGCTTCATGCGTTTCTGGTGTTGTGGAATTGTGGCCCTACTGTGAGTGATAGAATAACAAATATGAAACACATACATACAGGATCTCAACTACCAATGCCCTGAGCCTTATCGCATTAAAACGACAATTAGCGGTTGGCGATTGAATCTGACGTCCGCCTTTGACGAGATGATGTACAGCTTGTTGAGAAATGCAAGTTCATGATGTTCCGCATTACATTATTAAGTACAAGTTACATATTTATTTGATTGAATGTAAACCATTCTTATCAACAGGACATTAACTGTATTAAATTATCTACCTTTAGCCAGAACGAGCTATTTTGCTTAACAAGTTTTTCCGTATATACCTAAACTAAGACAAATCAGCAATATGTGTTTCTCACTAGTACGACACCATTTCCAAGTACCTCGTAGCTGAATACTCAATCATCACTGGAGTCGGACTCAATTACGCGTCTTCTCTTTTGTTGTTGGCCTGGTTCTTGAACAAGTCCTCCTGACCTTTTGTTGGACAACTGACTTGCAGCGACAGTGCCGGAACTTGTTCCCGAGGTCCCCAAACGCAAACTTGTCTCCTCCGTTCCAAAGTGTCTCAGGCCATCATGTTTGCTGTCTAAGCCAAGCGCCTTTTCAGCAACCAACATTGACTGTGTGAAATCTCCAACGCTGGCCAATTCTGTGTCATCAGTGCCAACGCAGAACGAGTCCTGAAATTGTTCCACGAGCAAGTCACACTTGATTATATTTTAATCACAATTCTTCATTTTTGCACGACAGAATCACGACGAAAGAGATGAATTTACCTTTTCGTACCCGTAGTCTGAACGACGTGGCCTGTCATTGCTTGCCATCTCCGGTGCATCGTCTCTAATAGTTGTCGTCTTCAGGTAGCGGACTTGTTGACTGCAAATGAAAAGATAAAGGATAAACCGCACCTCAAATTGCATAGGTCCTTAATAGTCACCGGATTGCCGAACAATTTAGGTATCGCCTTCAAGACGCAAATTCTCAAAATTATTAAAACCAAAATATTTTCAATTTTTTACCAAAAAAAACGCTATATGCAAACTCTTAAAATGCAAACAGGTTAAGCAGGATATTCTCAAAATGTTATTTTTGAGAATATAATTGCTGCCTATTAACTACCAGTCTTATTCCCAAAACGAAAATTCTCGAGAATCAGTCTGCTCATATGGGTTTGCCACTTACGTTCCGTGACAAATCTTTGAAAATGGACAACTGGGTAAAAAGACTACTCTAACATGAAGCTCGTGAGTTCGGCCGGAAGGAAGGTGTACTACAAACGGGTCAAAAATGGGTGCATCCACACGCATCCAAATTGATTGTTTTAACATTAATACACGAAAGAAGTGTATTCAAACAAATGCCAACCTCAAGGTTAACTACAAAAAAATTGTAAAATGGATTAATTATTTAAATCACATTTCTCGCTACATTCAAATCGTGAAATGAATTTATTTGCATAATTTGAATTTTTCTGACCAATTTCAATTCAAAGTTGTTAATAGAAACGCTTTTGAGAATTTGCAGTTTGCATTTTAAGAAGTTGAATGTTTTTTTGGCAAAAAGATTTTGAGAATTCACGTTTTGAGAATCGACGATGGAATCCAATTTACCTCTCCGAAACTGAAACATCACCTTGGTCATCAATAAATGAATCAGAATCTGGGCGTTCGCTGTCAGTGGATATCTGCATTTCGCTTGATTCTTCATCATCAGCGACGGATACTTCATCCAAAATGTAGGGATTTGATTGTCGTCCTCGTCGTAGTTTTGTTGTCGGTGTAAATCCACGTGTCAGTGTCAAGGAAGAAGCTGACAACCTCTCATTTTTCGCCTCCGATCCGCAGACATGTTCAGGATCCGTGATTCCGTTCACGTCCATTCCGTTTGCGCACAGAGCGTCCAAGTCAGAGCTACCAAGTTCGCCCCAAATACTTGAAGATGTCGGTCTGTCACAAGTCTGATTCTTTTGAAAATTAAGACCGATTTCTTCTGGAGGTCTGTCGTCCGACTTGGTCGCCAATTTTCTGGACGCACTATCACATATCAAGTCGAAGTCAACATCACTAAGGCCACTCCAGTCGCTGAAACACGTTTCTTGAAAATCGGCTCCAAGTTGAGGTTTGCTGTTTATATCTAAAAATATGTTGGCATTCTCTCAATCATTAAACATCCTTTATTTGCAGGAGCAAAATTTGCGTTTGCTAATGCATATTTTCACAAAAGTCGACTCGAGGGTAGGTAGGAAATGGAGGATTTTGAAATAGTCGTGCTAGGCGGGTAATATTACCTTTGTCAAGTTGACCTCCAGCATCACCCAAATGTTCTTGCAGTTGCAGGTTGCTACCTTGCAATGTTGATGGAAAAGGGATTTGGCCAGTCTGAGCGCGATCAGGTTCAGGGAACGATTGAAGGCCAGGTTGAGTTTGCTTTTTCATGAGACATGTTTTACGTGTCGAATTGTGGCCCAAACCGGCGTCGGCTAAAATCAGAAACAGTCAGACAAAGAGTTGGTGGGTTAGCTCAACTACAACTTCCAGTCGATATTGCCATATACCGCTGGCCACTTTCAGCAAGGTAATTAGCTGAAGGGTCACCCCAGATCTCTCATACTTCCGATGTTTGCAGCTTCCGAGCACCCTGGATCTTTCTGTTCACTGTTGTTAAAACCGAGAGGTTCAAAGGTTGCATAGCATCCTTCAGGGGCTACAATGGCTACCTTAAAAGCCAAGATATTGGCCAAATCATTTAGTTTTTTAGTATGAAAGGCCTGCTATGATGAGTGAAAGATCTGTTGCGCTGGCATTGTATTAGTGATCTGTGGTTGAGTTTTGAAATTAAGAAATTAGTTTCATAGTTACTGCGCTTACCTGCTTCTCCCAACCATGTTCCACTGGACCCGTCAGGTGATCCGTCCAAAGAATTCAGCCAAGAACTTTGACGACTTTGTGAATCTTCCATATTTTTCCCAAATAGGTTTAAAATGAGGCAAGAAGCTCTAAAGAGTACCTTCAATCTTCCAACAAAATTGAATTAATTCGAAATATGTTATGGTTGTGTAGTTGTGTTTAGTCGACGTGTTATTTTGTTGCAGATTTCATATCTGGTGGCAGTTACACTGTGCCTTCAAAATGAACTAGCTTTACGATTTTTCCAAAGCTTTAACACTACAATTATATTGTCAATTGGAGGTGCAGTCTGCTTAGCTAAATCAAATATTTCCTAATTTGCCCAAAACTAGCGCCTACTGGCTATTTTAATGTTTCCGGATTAATGTTGCAGCGGTCAATTAAATTTTAATATTATCTTTGACTATCAGTATAATTCGGTCGAAGTTCTAGGCAAAAGAAACGACTTTTGTTTCTTTACTGCTTTTCCAATTCTGTACACGTTCACATGCTCACGAGCTTAGCTCATAAAGGACCGTACCGGGTTTGGGTCGATTTCTGGCGTAAGAGATCCGGAGCCGAGTCATATATCGAATTAAACCTTAG
>JAQIYH010000208.1:0-11742 GCA_034700885.1 Paratullbergia callipygos | reverse complement strand
GGGTTGAAACTAAAAATAGGACAATGGAGAAAAATGCTCATGGCAAAAGTTTGAAGAAGATGAAATGAAGAAGACCCGCATGAAGACGACTACAATTTTAATTCCATATATAGTACATAGTACACATGGATATGCATACTACATACATGTAGAGTATGAACCCTATTCATTTAATGACTTTGTTGAAAAAGTTTCATGCCTGCTTGCTTAATTCAAAGAAGATGAAGAAGTGGCGATCAGTACGTATAGAAAATCTAGTCTAGTTTAGTTGGAAAGATGATTGTTGGAAACAATACAGTTTAGTTTGAATTCAGTCTTATCATTTTATGAAATCATAGCCATAGCATAGGAAGGGAAGAAGAGTCTTTCATTCAGGACACAAGAAAATCTGTGTTAAAATTTGACTGAAATGATTCAACTACTACACAGTGTACACAGTACGAATATCTTCTTTTCATGTTTATAGTGCTATTTCAATCACCTTGCCTCTGCAACTCGGTATGTCGTCGCCATCGCCGCAGTCGCGAATGGAATGGAATCTGCATCCGTTCTGCTGCTGTTGCTGCCGCTGCTGCTGCCGCTGTCGCTACTCAACCAGCTCATTTTGTCCATGCCATCGTCGACGCTCTTGTCACCAACAACGTCATGGCGCTTATCATTGCGTTTGGTTCCGTTCAGTTCGATGATGGACTGAAAGCTTCCCTTCACTCCATTGCTATTGCTATGCAAATGTGGAGACGATCGTGGAAGTGGAATTGAGTCAAATCTATATTCAGATCAAATTCCAAGATTACACACTGTACAGAAAGAATTGTCATAAATACTGTAACAGTAATAACGGTAGAAGGTAGCAGCACAAGCGCAAGTGGGCATGTTTCACGTATACTTTGCAGCAGTGAAGAATGAATTGAATGACATGGCAGACACATGAAGAATGTAGAGTGACACAATACAATGCAATGGTTTGGTTTGAATGTACTATGAAGTTGGACCAGAAACCAGATTCAGGTATAATCGTACGCACACGGTGGCACACGTCACCGTCCATGCATGCACTCGGACATGGAATTTGCAAACATGAGAACATGCTAGACTGCTAGAAGTTAGAGAGAAGAAGAATAGAGAAAAATCGAAAGGAAAAGCTAAGACTCAGCCAGTTGGATTGATTTCCTTAAGCCCTTCATTTACATACATTCACAAAGTCTGATTCAGAGACGAGGACACACGAGGCCTGCTGCATGTGCCTTTGGAATGTAAGATGTAAATCTGGACTAAGAAGAAGAAGAAGAAAATTGAATTGAAGTAGGGCATGTATGTATATGATATGTCTCCGTACTTTATACAAACTGTATTCTGCATGCATATGCGTGGTAGAATAAAAGTGATGAATTTCGTTCATGTTATTAAGGAATTAAATATTCCGGCTAATCTTTTCTTCTCCTCTTATACATATACAGAATCTCGCCTTATTTCTGCTATCAGTTACCTGTGCACGTGCACGTTTCCCTGTTGGGACTTGGAGGAGTCAGATGATACACGTCGTCCCACGTCATCCTCGTCACTCGCTTTAATTACAAGAGGTACAGTTGAACTTTCTTTAATGTACAACGTCGATATGATGATGAATGTTCCTTGAACACACATGCACCAAAAGAATGTAGTACTTTGAACTGATCCCCAACACTTCCTCATCTCGCTCTGCAATCTGTATAATAAATATCAATATTCAATACTTTTACAATTCAAGTCAATTCAATTCTATGCTCAATCAGTACTAGATGACCTCTTTAATTATACACGCGTCTAGTTTAATAAAAGTCCAATAATCCAACTTACAATAGCAAAACTAGAGTTGGAGATATTTCATGAGCGTCCTTCCAAAAAATGCTGGTCTTCTCAGAGTCCTCCTTGTGTCCCGACTCGAGTCCAGTTGCGTCAAATTCCTACTGCTGCGACTTTTACAATTCACAGTCAAGGTTATGACGACAGGTTCGGTCATGAAACAACTGGAAACATTTATACGCGTCGCGTACATCCTCCAGCAATTTTATGGTTTAAAAATATGAAAGATAAAAGGTACGCTGTTACGCTGTTGCTGGAAAGAACGACAGAAGTCATTTCTTTTTTCATTCATCGTTGTAAGTAATTTATTTAGTCAGTAGAAACTTTGTTCAAGACTCCAACCATCCAAAACGAGGAACGGAACGAGTGTACCGTTACTTACATGCTATATATTATTATATTGTAGTCAGTCCGAAAATAGAACTTGTTTTTGTAAATGTATAATATATAGAATAGTATGAATGGTCAGTGTCAAGGCTGAAGGCTGTTGTCCTTGTGTGAGTTGTTCTGAGTACAAAATACGTAAATACATACAGCAAAGTCCTTGCTGCTCAATGTCCAAGAGAACAAAAGTCAAGTCTGAAAAAGACTACAAGTCAGGCATATAAAAGTCAGTAAATGTGTTTACAAAGTTTACATATAATGAAACTCAAGCCACTTGTCTTGCTTGCGTTTCAACGTTACATTTTACATATCGCAGTTTACCTGCTCCGGTAGTGAGTGAGTATGTAGTGACTGGTCATGGGATTCATGGGATTCATGGTTCTGGATTGGCACAAACCATTCATGTTGTTGTAGCAACTGATGAGTATTTCTGTCGAATTCTGAATATTTTGAAATGGTGTACTGCTGGTACGCATTTTTCTGCTTTAGTTGATGGACCATGGTTGATGATGTAAATATGCATTGGTCATTACCTCATTACGTAAGTTCATGACTACAGACTACAGTGCAGTGCGTGTCAAAAGCATTAAGCCAGGTTTCGTTTCTTGCATTCTTAATTATCGAGAAAATTCTTGCGCAAAAACTCTCAGATGACTCATGTAAACGTATCTGTGTTTCCAACATAAGAGTCTCTCCTGAACTTGTGCCATCGTCATTGTGAGTTTGAGTGCACAAGCGAATACTAGAACGAGTACACCTCTTCCAAGTAAGATTACACAACTACTCAACTGATTGATTGGAATATTGCATCGCCAAAACTTGACATCGTTTTTCCAAAACTGTGCACCTCCACCTGCTGCAATGGGTTTGACAAAAATGCAATGGGTCTCAATTTCCCTCATCGTCCTTTTGAGTTGTGTATCATTTTCCTTTGAAGATGTGTTGCAAGGTCATCCAAATGATGTTCTGATTAAAACTATCAATTCAGCTGCTGGAATGGAATTAATTCCAAAAGGAACCAAGTTCCAGGTACTAAAAGTTTCTCTATGTTTTACTCTTCTGTCTCTTTTCCTTACAGTGTATGTTAAAAGTGAACGACGGCATTCGTACATACTCTCATGATATGATATGATAACATATTAATTCTAAATGCAAGCCACGCGCATTGAACAAACTTTTTCCACAAAAGTGTTGTACCATCATCATGCACGAAACCTGAATACTGAATACGTGTACAAAACTAATATTTATTCAAATCAAAACAGCCAGAAATGAGAAACAAAAGAGAATATGATGAAGAACCCCAAAACTTTTCTATTTTGGGTTTCTTCTTTCCTCCAAACTTTCACGTTTTTAATATCATACCATATTCCATATTTCCATACTATGTACAAACTACACAGTCAGTGTGTGTCGCGGCTGTTGCAACATGTACAAGAAAAGATATTTGTTTCTTAATTTCCAGTTGACTGACTTTCAAGGATCATCCACTGAATCTTCAATCTCATTTCCTGATGGTGGTCATGGTCATGTTTCGAGTGCTGTGTATACATCTGGTAAAGGAGGTGCATCTGCTGGTCCAACTCTGACAAATATTTGTGGATTCCAAACTATTACAACTGTCGCCACTTGCATCTTCATTCTTTTTAACTCAACTTTTTAATAATATATGTCTGTAAATGTGATTAATTGAAGTCATGTCCTGTATTCATTGTCTTAATGGTGATTTTTAATAAAATGAATAAATTGACACGTTTCAAATGGTTTTGTTTGTTGCCATTCTATTTCTATGTCCAGATTCAACCATGATGTAGAGTAGACCATGTAGAGTTGTGAAGTTTCTTGTCATACTGTCGAATGCTTGAGATTTGACATTTGAGACATGCAGGATATAGGAAGTGGAAGAACGCACGTAGTACTGTACAAAGTACGTGCAATAGAATGTTGGCTCTCTTGACTTATGAATCATGAATCATGATGAAATATTGAAACTTACCAACTCTATCGCAACAGTCGCAAGTGTCTATTATATTCTCATTAGAAATCAATTAAAATTGAATTTAACATTTGACATTTGAGTTCATTTCTTAGAATTAGATGATGCATGTTGTTGAGTTTTACGGCATGAGTCTTGAATTGCCAAGATAAAGATTTGAATGGGGGAAGAACCCACGCACAATATGCAATGAACATGCAAATACAAATGCAAAAGTCAGTAGTTCATTAGTATCTGTATTGCGTTTGGGAGTGTAGCTCCGCTGTATGTGTGAATCCAATTTTAGAATACTACTACTGTACCAAAAAGACTTCAATGACTTCACTCTAAAATATTAGAATTAGAATGCGATCGATATGAATAATTATGGCAGAGGAGAGACAAGAGATGTATAATTAAAATATTGTCTATCACCATTCTGTACTATAATCATGTTGATTTTATTTATTGAATTCCAAGCTGAAAATTTGAACATTTGACAAGCCGGTATTTTAATACTCATAATAAATTGACGCTCATTGTTTTTATTTCAGGCATAAGGAGCTCGGATTGTCATGCTTTATTCTTTATTTAGCTATTTATGACAATTTAAATATAGGCTACCATATGACATGATTGTCCACTTCACTACAGGCATAGAATACATAAATAGTTACTAGAAGTACAAGCATTTAATATTGTAGGCATCAACAAACTATCAAACTATTAACCCAAAACACCTCCAATTGGATTTCCTGCAGCTCCTCCAAGTGCACCTCCAAGTGCTGGTCCCAAACTATTAAGACTTCCACCAAGGCCATCAGACACTGCATCAAGTCCACCAAGCAGACTGCGAACGACCCCCTGCGCATAGCATGTGGAGGCAAATATTAAATTGGTACAATGCCAAGTTCATAATGTACTACAATAGTCTTTAATTATTCTGATTCTGATTTAAAGCTTTCATGCCACTTATGCGTAATGAAATATGAAACATACATCAAACAAGTTTGGAGTCGGAGCCAGTACTCTGTACAACATTCGATTGACTCCATTCACATTTGCTTTCAAGAAATTAACTACTCCATCAATTGGTGATTTTACAGCATTTGGTGAATTTGGACGTACTGTTTGTAACACATTGTCCAATTGTCCACTTGGATTGCTGGTCTGAAATTGATAACAAACACTACTATGTACAATATTGCAATATACAATTTGGCAATGGTCAAAATTTTATTATTTTGGTAGAATAAAAATTATACGATCACTAAAAATTAAAAATTACCAGTTCATGATTTATTGGAAAAGTTGAGATGAGATTTGGTATTGCATTCGATATTGGAGTTACAAGTTTCCCTTCACGAATTGATTTCAATAATGTTCGTGCTGATCCTCTGACATGTGCTGGTATTCCATTCTCATTTCGACTTAGAACTGTTAATACCTATTGCAAAAATTTCAGAATGGACAATGGAGAAAAAAGATTGGGTTTGAAATTTTTACATTGTTTTTTGTACGACATGACATTTCTACGTCAATACATTTTTTTAAAAAAATATATCAACTAATAAGTTATTGGGTTTTAAGTTTAAAAAAAGTCCCTTCTTCACCTTGACTATGTTGGCTTGTAGTTTTTGTCCTGCTCTTGCTCGATTTCTGATCACCTGATGCTTGGGCAAAGCCCGAAAATCTTTCATGATTCTCTCCATTGTGGTGGGAGAGAGCGGAGGATGATGGTCCGCCTGCTTCTTTTCCACTGCTGCTGCTGCTGCTGCTGCTGCTGCTTGACACCCATTCTAAATACAAATTAGATGGCAACATGAACATGAACATGAACATGACATCACGACATGATCTTCTGGCACTAGTTCTACAGCCTACACAGACAAACTACGAACAAGCCAAGCAAGCCAAGTAAAAGCAGGAATAAAGGCAAATAAGTAAATGTCGTCCATGGAAAATGGAATGAAAGTTTCTTAGAGTTTGATAATTGCATTCATTAAATTTTAGTCACATAGTTAATACTTATTAATTTTTCATTTTTTTTTGCTTGCTTGGTGAAGAACAGTGACGCATTATAAGAAGAAGAAAAGGAGAAGAACAAGAAGAATGTTAATAGAAGAAGTATTGAACTGAACAGCACGCATTCACTTCATTAACTTACAATTTTGTTTTTTGCTTTCATCTTTCATGTTTTTAGCGCAGCGAGAGCCTGACTGAACTGAACTCTGAAACTATTATGTGAGAGTCAGAGAATGAATTTCTAGTCTGGTCTGCAACTCTGCAAGTCTGCAATTTGAAATCCCTACAGTCAACTGGAAACTTTTCTCTGCTCCCTGCCATTGCTGCTTTCTCATTCTGATGTCATATTTTTGGTGTCCTTCATGAATCATGATGCGACTGACTGTGGCGTTGTTGGCATGAAGCACATTCGTGTTTGTGACACACATCATTCCGCTACTAACTACGTACATGGCTTAAAATGTCAATCTTGGCTGACTTCAACTCAACAGAACACACAAGGTCAGGGAACAGAATGTGCAAAAGACCGACCACACAGTTTTTATCTCGAAGAAACAAGCAACATTCCACACACACAACACAATGATGCATTCGGTTTACGCTTACTTAAACTTTATGTGTAAGCTCTGAACGGAGTAAAGCAAGACAGAAGAAAGCTTAAATTCACAATTCCCAGACCTCTGAATTCATTCATTCATTCGTACTTTTCGTACTAAAACGCTGCATGAAGACTAGACACACACATGATGATATGACAATCAATAATAACATGACACACTGTTGAATCAACTAATAATTATCATCCAACAATCCTTGTGTAGATTCTGTACAGAATACTCGTCAGTCACATATTAATCAAACTTCGCAAACTCATTTAAATAAATACTAGGATACATTTTGCAATATGTTGTAATTGTTTTTGTCTCCGATCTCATATCATGGCTGGAATTTGGAACTCGATTTTTGTCATGCTATTTTTCCAACGCGCATTGTGAATTGTGATTGTTCTTGTTATTTTCTAATACTAATAATTTCACTGTGCGTATATTTGCATTTTAAACCATGCAAATATTCTAGAATAACGTCACACATGAGAATTTGGATGGAAAAGTGCATCGCAGCGGAACGAATCCTTCAATATGAAGAGTTTGGATGGAAGCACCAGAGAAGCTTAACAAGCTTATTTATATGTACGTACCATATTTACTTATAAAAATAAAAATGCAAACCTGATAGAACAGAGAAAGATGTGATATTAGTATGAGAGTCAAAATTCGTTGACTGAACACGAATTTCATGTGAAAATACATTTAATTTTTCGTATGAATGATTTCTTCTCCCTCCTCCTTTTCCAGAAATTACTGCAGCAGCTGAGGAAGCGGCAGCACTGACTTTTGGTGTATTTGGAATATTGTGTAGTAAATGTTCTTCTTCTGGTGGTTGTGGATTTGCATGAGCTGCTTCAGCTGATGCGGATGCGGATGCCAATGCTGATGCTCCTGCTCCTGCTCCTGGTGTTGGCGGTGGCGGTGATTGTTGATGTGAAGGCTCTACGTCTACTAAAGAATGACTACTGCCTGGCTTATCTATTTTGATACGATTTAAGTCACTCTTTCTTCGTAAGAATCGAAATAAGAAACACATGAACACACACGCACATTCAATGAACAACCGGACTTTCAATTGACGGTCGACTATTGACCATTGACTATTGACAAGTGACTAATTGGAAATGGACGTCGATACCAAGTATTTATATACTAATTGTGAGACAAAGAAACAAGGGAAGAAAGCCAGACTCTTACACTAATAATAAATTCATATTCTGCTAGAAGGAGACAGGAAATTGGACGGTTGATGTATCCTGTACGTGTGTCTTGTACAATTGCCTTCAATTGAGTACATTGTGAACATGATTTGTGGTGAAAGCTCAAGAGTAAGATGAGAATAAACGGGGAAAAAAGCAAAGAAAAGAAGTGAAACAAAATGACAAATTTAGTGCATGCCTCGTATTTGTGGCTTGGTGGTGACAATCAAATGATGTGAACTCACGAACAAACTCTGACCTTGATTTAGTGGCAAACCCCATTCAAGAGAGGTTAAAATCCTCTGCTAAATAAGCACACTATAGTCTCTACCATTTTCCTGATATTAAATTTTATCACTGCAAATCGTCCTCGACAAACTACTAATCGAATTGACTTGATTAAATAAAATATTTGGGTGACGTGACATTGAGCTTTTGTTTCATTCATTTCATCATTTCTCATTTTTGACAAAATTGGGGAATGTATATCTCAATACATTTTATGTTGTAAATGTTGTAAATGTAATGTAAATGAAGAAGCAGCTGGTGGGCTGTGGTGATACAAGAAGCCAGACTATGAAAGCAGGTGCTCGTTTAGTGTTATGAAATTATAATGAGACTTGAGACATTGAATGCCGCATTCTCATCGTCTCATCTCATGGCTGGTATGATGCGACATTTTGAGTACATTGTACATACAACAAACTTCATTTTTCTTATGGCTACTTTATGAATATGAATAGACAAACGTGTGTCAACGTCAACCTTGACTCACTTTCTTTACCACCAATATTGCATCATTATTTTTTGATGTCATGTTCATCAGTTCATCAGTGTTCATCCCATTATAATAAACTCATCTAGTAGTATAGTACACTTTACTTCAATTAACCTTAATTCAAATTATGAGACGGCATTGCATTTGCATGGAGTATTAGAATGGTCGTAAAATGAAGACTATTAAGATAGACAGAGATACATACATTGGCATCTCGCACATGCTTTTCATGTGGAAACCAGTTGGGAAATTAGTCACAACATAAAAAGTAAGTCTTTCAGTTCAGAGGTCTCTCTGAAACTCCGGTCTATTGATCCTGTTTCTTACCGGAAGTAATTAAATGATCGTACTACACTACTCATTTCTATTGAACTTTACGTTATCTAGAAAAGTAGGACAGGTATTAATTTAACATTTATGCACTAACATTGAAACTTGACAAATTTGGATTCTCATTCTAAAAGAAGTTCTGGTCCAATAATTGGACTCCAATTCAACTCCAACATGATATGCAAGCAATTAAGTCATTAACCTCTAACATTTAATGATGATGTGTGCCAAAGCTTAAGTTATTAAACTGGTAACTCCATTTACTCCATTGGCATTCAAACATTAATAATTTTATGATGATCCGTCTTATCTCCAGTTCCCACAAAGTGTAGTATGGTGAGCCACATTATGCAATGCAGTCAATATCAATATCAGTACGTTGCAGGAGCAGTCAACAGTGCATATAATGAAGTAGAAATGTCAAAGACAAAGACACGAATGGGAAAGATGCTCGTAAAATTCAGAAAGTCGTCGCTATAAACAACATTTTTACAACGTTTACTTGTATAACGATCAAGCATCAATCTGTATGTTCAAACTCAAGAACTCAACAGACTCAACTCAATCTGCAAATAGTACAACAAATACTCTATTCTATTGTTGGGACGTTTGCCATTTCCGACGGAGTGTTGAGTGTGATATGAACTTTATGAACTGCTAGAGCACAAATCGGTTGTTGCACTGAACAAACGTCAAGGTCATATCATAATGGATTGAACCTTTATAGCCATATCAAGTTGGAACAATACACATTTTATGGTTTTCTTTCATAGTAGCGAAAAGCGAAACAATTGAGAGCAAGAAAAATAAAAAAATCTCCATGAAATTCCAAATCCAAACCAACCCAAGCGTTATGAATGAAAGTTATAATGTTCATTTAATATTTGCTTTACATGAAGTGAATGACATAAGTTCTGCTTTGTTTATACATACATCGATACATCTGAACTTTTGGAATGACGACTGAGAATGAAAAAATGTTCGACTTAGCCAACTTTCAGCGTGCGGTCGTCAAATGACAAACTTGGTTTCAGAACTAAAAATAGTGAATTGAATTAGTATTGAATTAGCACGTGCTGGAATCATTATCACAAATCACATTTTATTCCTTTTTGTCACCATATTCAAAGTAGAAATAAAACTCATACGATTCATTACTATTACTGGATTCGCTGCTGCTGCTGTCCCATCCCCATTCCCAACTGTCTGAATCCTCGCTGCTGCTGTTTTCAGTGTCCGAACTTTCACCCGAATCATGGTGATGACCACAAGGTGAAGTTTCATCACTTGAACTTGAATCTTCGTCGCTTGAATCTTCGTCACTGTCCGATTCTGATGAATTCGGTTCTTGTGGTGTAACTACGTCTTTATCTTGAGTTGGAACACTACCGGGAACACTGCTGCTTGAATTGGAACCATCTCCTGGCACAAATATGTCAGTTGAATTTGTGAACTTGTCAGCAATGACTGTAGTAATTTCAGACAACGTCGTGGTAGATTCAATAATGTCTTCTGATCCTATTGGACCTTGGTGCAATTGAGTTGTGGAGGTGACGACAGTGACTTCATCAGTTGTTGTTGTTGGTTCTTCTGTAACTTCACCAAACACTTGACGTGGTTTTATTACTAATGGTGAGGCAAGAGAATAGTGGATGATGATGTTGGACACGATGACCTGTAATTATGGATTCCATGTTAATGTTAAATTATGGTTGTATTACTTGAATCACATAGAATTGTGACGGCAAACGACAAAATGACATATCAGTACCAGCATTAGGCCGATGTGTCGGGTATAAATGTCCATAGTCTTTATTTGGTATGGTGGGGACTGTTTAAAAATCCCAGCCTATTGATATAAGTTGAGCTTAGTACCTCTTGATCTTGATACTTAACTGGAAGAAATCAGTATTGGAGATGGTGTGCACTGTGCAGTACATTTATATACTAACTTCCGAAAGTTGCACCAGATTCTGAAGTCAAATATCGAAGGTCTTTCACGCACATTATCGTCGAGTGTCATTGAATCATAGAGGTACGTGATGAACCAAATTGTTCCAAGTTGGTCAAGTTCAATTTTATCATATTGTTCGTAAATGCAAATGCCAATTGACATTGAGAAAATGGAGAGAGAATATACAAAAAGTACAAATGCATCCAAACACATCGTACACCAACTGCAGCCTAGCTTGTTAATTTACGACGTTTAAACTAGAAACCAAAGCCAAGTTCTGATGTTCTGAACAGTTGTATGTTTACGGATTCAAAATTTCACTCCAAACAGAATAATTCCAGTTTTATTTATGTAATCGTAATGAGTAATAGAATTAGCATTACAATTAATACATTGCATGTATGATTATTATACCATAAAGGATAAGATCTTAACGACGATAAAGTACACGAAGTAAATCTTCTTGTTCTGTTTTAATTTGTTGTAATGTTTCACGTTCTTCTTTAATCTGATCCAGTTCACATCGTTTATCTTTTAATTCTTTCTGCATTTTATTCCGTAATGTTTGCATGTGTATATCCATTGACATGAGTTGATTACGTTTTGCAATCATTTCCATTTTTGATTGTTCAGTTTGTTTCTTCAGG
>JAQIYH010000207.1:0-11744 GCA_034700885.1 Paratullbergia callipygos | reverse complement strand
TGGGTAAATGTCGCTGATTTTAGTGTCATGTAGTAATCCAGCGATGTAGCGCATTTTCGTTAATTAGTATTCGCCTATGAATGTTATGATCGTACATGATGCCAGATGTAATTCTCGTTATTCGTTAGATTTTCTAACCACTTCTTTGTGATAATACAAATAAGACTTCTTAACTATATTGTTCAAGAATTTAAAGTTAAGAGTATTCAATGACCCTGTAAGATAAATTTCATGCCACAATTACCAAATGCTAGGTGACTGGGTATAGTAATTAATTAAATTATTAAGAGTTCGTTATCTTCACACCCACGTACTGCCTACAATAATTTGTCAAATTAACAAGTACTACTTTTATTCAATGTTCATTACTTTTAAAATAAATCACGATAAAATAAAATTATTGTACGTAATAAATATTAACTGCAGTAACAATATGGTTTGATATGATAATCATTCACACAATGACTTTGATTCCCATACATATTAATACGACTTATTTCACCAGAAATGATCCATTTACCATGTCGTATTTTGGCCAACGTAGCTTCAAATACTGCATCATTTGGTGCTGTCTTAACTGTAATCATTACCACAAGAGTAGTGTTGTTTGTGGCATATGATTTGGACAGGGGAGTGAAGGAGCTGGAGGACTTGGTTGAACTAAACACTTCATATGCACTCATAACAAAATCCAATGATAGTTGGGCACAACTCCTATGCTGAACTAGCATCTTGTTGATGCTTTTCACAACAACATTCGCACCCTGTAGAACAATGGAATTGTTTGTGGACATGGCTGCTGGAGGTGAACAGGCACAAAAATGAAGTTCGATTCCAGCATCTTGGCACTTGCGTTTTGTAGCATCAGGTACTTGAAGGAATAAACTAATTGCTCTCGGAATCGTTGTACTAGAATTGTTGACTTTGTTGAGTTCCATGTCACGTTTATGTATTTGATCATCTTCAATTTGTTTTAAATCAAGCAAGTCTTTGAGGGTTTGGTGAAGGTCGAGCGGTGTTGTGAGTCGATCTTGATTCAGTTTAATATTGGATACTGCAACTTTGTACTTTGCTGAAAACCATTCTGGAAATACAAAGTACAGAAACGGCATTCTTGACTCTAAGCGTCCTTGTTCAGTCTCTCTAAATGCTCCAAATCTTGCTCCATGATCGCTCATTAGAATAAATATTGTGTTGTTTAAATAGTTTCCATTATGCATCCATTGCAGCAACTCCTTTAACTTCTCATCACCGGCTGATGCCAAATTGTGACTGCTGTGGAATAGTGAAGTTGCCCACGTGAATTGAAAATACTTTCTCGTGTGTCCCATTCCCATTGTATAGAGTACTTTTTGTATGTTGCTGAGAAGGATAGAAAATCCCAAACGTGGTCCGTAGCACTGACTTGCCTTGACTGTGCTATTTCCTTGATGGGTGCTAAGTGCATGGAGCAGTGGGATTAGATAGTGGTCAGTTGGTTGATCTCTGAATCCTTTTTTATGATATAAAAATATACCAATTGAAGGGTAGTCTTCAGCATACGCTGTTCTATACCCAAGTCGACTAAAATTCTTCCAAATAAAAGGACAATCGTCAAAATAGTCCGAGGTTGAGTTCCAGCACACGGGTTTTAGTTCATCTGCAGTCATCCCAGTGAGGACTGCAACCACATTTGGAAACGTGTTCTCTGCAATGGTTGAATATCCATTCATCCCAATTGCAGACAGGTTTTTGGTGAGATATGCCAATGCATTGGGCATCATTCTAATAAAGTTCATGTGAGATACAGAGTCCAGCCCTAATATCACAACATTTGGTTCACGGTCGAGGTCACTTTCTTGGTTGTGGAATGAATTCGATCTTGTCTCAGCTTCAGGTTTCAAATGCACAAAATGCAACATGTCAACAACAGAGGAGGTTCTATTGAACCAATATTTGGTCTTATTGGTTTCACAGGATATTTCGACAAATTCTCGTGGTGGTGGGACCTTGATTTTATTTCCATGAATTGCGTAGCAGTCGGTCGAGTACCTGTCACAATTGAAACGACTATCAAATCAAAGTGTGTCCTAATTTCGTATTTTGTGCACTTACGTTTCTTTACGGTCACTGCCATTTCGACGGAATGGTGTATAGCAACAATTTTCATATCCAAAATCTTTCGGATCTTGTAAAACAATGAGATTGGAGTCAAGGTCAGTTGTGAATAGAAGAGGATGATTGTTGACTGTACAATCAATGTGTTGAGGAGGCAGCATAAACTTTTTGATAGCCGGATGGAATGGATTCAATTTAGGAACAATACATGGAGCATCAGGAATTTTATAACCTGTTAAATACAAAGTATAAGAAAAGAGAATGCTTTAGAAAACGATGGAGAATACTTCGTCAATTTTAATGTTGTCGTATTGTCGCACCATTGCCATTGCTGGTTGGTTGCAATGTTGATTTTGCTTCCTCGTCTGGCTCCACTGTTGATTTTGCTTTCTCCTCCGGCTCCACTGTTGATTGTGCTTTCTCCTCTGGTTGCACTGTTGATGTTGCTTTCTCCTCCTTCGTGTAAGCTGAAGATGTAAGCTCAGAATTCAATGCCAAGTATATAATTGTTGTGATGAGTGCAGCGAGACAGAGCAAAAGAGTTAAGTTGGCCTTCCGGCGTGATTTGGTTTTGAACATTTCAGCCAAGGTCTGCATTGTAAATTGTAACTGTAGCGGTTAGTCCAGTGTGAATTGATTAGATTGAAGGAGCGGCGATTACCGATCCGATTCTGGAGTAATATAAAGAAATGTTGACACAGTACGACAACACGACAAAGGCGAAGTCAGTCAGTGTGTCAGAGTTGAGTTAATTTGAACCGAAAACATAAATAACACTTTGGAAAGGACTGAAACGTTAAGTTGTGAGATCAAAGTAAATTATGATTATGATAATGATTACAACCAAATACGTATGGAACAAATTAATATGCAATATGTATGTTTTTCTTTGCTCAAGAAAGCAAGAACGTCCTGACACTTTCTTATCTCTGTTTGAGCAAAGAATATCAATCCTATAGAATAAATCCCAGAATGAGTCTTTTTTGTCCAATAATCCTGAATCTCCATTGCGCTTTCTCCTTGAACATTCAAAGCCGATTCAAGATTTCATAAACTTCACAACTAACAATAATAATTAAAGACCCAAAGAATAACAATCGCCATGGCTCACACTTTATGCAATAATTTCAAAACATGAAGTGGATAGAGTGAGTGAGTGTTCGTCCTTTTTCGTATTTCGCAAGCTCAAGTAAGTAAGTGGTGAAAGCTTACGACCAAAGACGTTACGTTGATTGTGGAGTGTTACTAAAAGTAATGCATA
Source organism: Paratullbergia callipygos (assembly GCA_034700885.1). Lineage (NCBI taxonomy): Eukaryota > Metazoa > Arthropoda > Collembola > Poduromorpha > Tullbergiidae > Paratullbergia > Paratullbergia callipygos. Next base: position 8,386 of record JAQIYH010000207.1, on the reverse strand, counting down.
CTTTGAATAATCTTTTTTATTGTTTTTGGTACTGTTTAATTCAAACTTCTTCGGATTACAATTCTGTACATTACAAACATAAACATGCACGGATGAAACACAGTTGATTGTACTAGGTGAGTTTGGGGATGAGAACGACGACCAAGTCCCCATTTGCCACTTGCCACCATCACAATGTAGTGATTGCAATGAATAGTGTAGTGTAGTATTATTGTACGTGTGTATTACTTGCAATAACAATATGGTTTGAGATGATAATCAGAGACACAATGACTTTGACTGCCATATTTATTAATCCGACCAATTTCACCAGAAATTATCCATTTGCCATGTTGTACTTCAGCCAATGTTGCTTCAAATACTGCATCATTTGGTGTTGTCTTGAATGTAATCATTATCACTACAGTCATGTTCTTTGTGGCATATGATTTTGATATAAGAGTTAAGGGTTGGGTTAAATTAAATACTTCATACGCACTCATAACATAATCCAATGATAGTTGGGCACAATTTGTGTGCTGAATCAACATCTTGTTAATATTTTTCACCACAACATTCGCACCCTGTAAAACAATGGAATTATTTGTGGACATGGCTGCTGGAGGTGAACAGGCACAAAAATGAAGTTCGATTCCAGCATCTTGGCACTTGCGTTTTGTAGCATCAGGCACTTGAAGGAATAAACTAATTGATCGTGGAATCGTTGTACTAGAATTGCTGAGTTCGATGTCACGTTTGTGTATTTGGTGATTTTCAATTTGTTTTAAATCAAGCAAATCTTTCAATGTTTCATGAAGATCAAGTGGCGTGGTAAGCCGATCTTGATTCAGTTTAACATTAGACACTGCAACTTTGTACTTTGTTGAAAACCATTCTGGAAATATAAAGTACAGAAATGGCATTCTTGACTCTAAGCGTCCTTGTTCAGTCTGTCTAAGTGGTCCAAATCTTGCACCATGATCACTCATGAGAATAAATATTGTGTTGTTCAAATAGTCTCCATTGTGCATCCATTGGAGGAACTCCTTCAAGTTCTCGTCGCCGGCAGATGCTAAATTGTGATCCTCATGAAATAACGAAGTTGCCCATGTGAATTGAAAATACTTTCTCGTGTGTCCCATGGTATAAAGTACCTTTTTCATATTGTTGAGCAGAATAGAAAAACCTAATCGTGGTCCATAGCAAAGACTTGTCCGTATTGTGCTATTTCCTTGATGGCTGCCGAGAGCATCCAGCAATGGGATTAGATAGTGGTCAGTTGGTTGATCTCTGAATCCTTTTTTCTCAAATAGAAATATGCCAATTGAAGGGAAATCTTCAGCGTATGATGTCCTATACCCAAGTCGACTAAAATTCTTCCAAATAAATGGACAGTCGTCAAAATAGTCAGAATCTGTATTCCAGCACATTTGCCGTAGTTCCTCTTTAGTCATACCAGTGAGTACAGGTGCAAGATTTGCAAACGTGTTCTCTGCAAAGATTGAGTAACCATTCATTCCAATGGCAGACAGATTCTTTGTAAGATATGCGAATGCTTTGGGCATCATTCTAATAAAGTTCATGTGAGATACCGAATCCAATCCTAATATCACAACATTTGGTTCATGGTCGAGGTCGAGGTTACTTTCTGGAATGTTTCTGGAATGAACTTGGCTGTGGAATGAATTCAGTCTTGTCTCTGCTTCTGGTTTTAAATGCACAAAATGCAACATGTCAACAAGCGTTCTTCTGTTGAACCAATAATTGAAGAGATCCCAAGCATATGAAGTGGCCTTGGACTGGCAGTATATGGCGATAAATTCTCGTGGTGGTGGCACCTTGGTTTTATTTCCATGAATTGCGTAGCAGTTGATCGAGTACCTGTCACAAGAGCCACAATACGCCCGCATTGTATGCAATATATAAAAGTGAATAAAATTCAGTTGTGCAATTTGTAAAATTAAACCACCTACGTTTCTTTATAATCACTTCCATCTCGACTGAATGGTGTATAACAACAATTTTCATATCCAAAATCCTTTGGATCTTGAACAACAATGAGATTAGAGTCAAGATCAGTTGTGAAGAGAAGAGGATGATTATTGACTGTACAATCAATGTGTTGAGGAGGTAGCATAAACATTTTGATAGCCGGATTGAATGGATTCAATTTTGGAACAATACATGGACCATCAGGAATTTTATAACCTGTTACCCACAAAACATGAGAAAAGATAAAATTCGTATATTTGAGACACAGTCACAACAAGAGTCAATAGTTGACTACCGATAGTAAAATAGAAACCCACCCTCATTTGCTGATTGTGCTTTCTCCTCTTTCGTGTACGCTGAAGACGTCAGCTCATAATTCAATGCCGTATATACAGATATTGTAATGAGTGCAACGAGACTGAATAAAAGAACCAACGCTGACTTTCGATGTAGTGCCCTGTGTCCATGCACAAAATATTTAAAAAAATTTGCGATAGTCTTCATTGTGACTAGCAATTGTTCAAGCCACACCACTTTAATCACAACAGTAGGATATCAATTAATCCGATGTAGCCACAGACTGTCCAGACTTCTTCAGGTTTGCACACATCAAAAATGGTGGCTTGTCTCATCTGATGTTGATGCTGCTGCCCATCTGCTCAAAAACACCCATCACACACATTAATTCTCTGTGTGTGCATGTTAGGGCTTTTCAAGTAAAAACTCGTTGGTTTCATGCAGGCAATAAACCCCTGCAAAACTCATTTTGGAGTAAATGCACAAATTGGAGAATCGTGACTTTCGTGATACACTATTCAATAATCACACAACGCTTGACAAGTGCGTGCACGTGCATAATCAATTATCTGCCACAAGGTCGTAGTAGATGTTTTGCATGATCACGTTTGCTGCTGATACTGCTTAATTTCAACTTCCTCCGATTTTGATCTTTTGTATATGACAGGCAGAAGCACTAGCACAGACACGGAACAGGAAACTTGATTGTAATATGTGGATTTTGGACAACAAGTGATCACTCGTCCCTGTCACAATGCAATGTAAATGGTTGCAATGATTAGTCTGATGTTGTACCCTGCGTTCACTTCTAAAGTTAATTGAAGATTGCTTCCGTTCCATGATCACTGCTTTGTTATCGGACGGCGACTCACCAATGACTCACAACAACAACTAATGTGAATCACTTCAACACTCATATTGAAATTGATAAGCGATTCGTCTTGTGGGTTCGCGTAGTGTGTAGCAAATGTTGCACGAACGAAACTCACGGAAGAATTAAATCATGTAAATGTTAAGATGAGATTGAGAACAACCATTTCAGAAGAGTTCAGTTCAGACACACAAACACACGTCAGCATAAACCGTTTATATTCTGTATCGATTTACTAATAACAAAAATATATTTCGTATGCTACCAATAAACAACCTTTTGTTCTTAAAATAGTTTACAATTTCCAACACGTCACGGTTCATGGCACACGGGGCGGCATGAGTATTAAGGGCAATCCAATCCAACCATTGCTGCTGGCTGTTGTGTGTTTGAATATGAAATTATTATGGACAGAAGTAGCAATTTAAAAAGTTCTGGGAAAGAAAGCACCAACTTGACCAAGAACTTTACTTTGCATTTTTAATAATTTTATTGACTTTACTTTACTCGTGGTTGTACCTCAACACTCGCTAGTTTGTCACGGTGTATCACATTCCATTGCATTGCCATGCACAGGCAATGGACAACTGCCTTTCATTCTTTCGTCGACCCGACGACTCAGTTTGTTGACGATTGGAGAAGTACAAAGCAGTAGAATTAAATATTGTGCTCGCTAATGGTTTGCATTGTGAAGAAGTATATTTTACAAACTCAATTATATTCAATTGACTGATGCCATGTACCGATGTCGATGTATTGTACTTGTACTATGAGACTGTGTCCATGTGGTTCGTGGCCCCGTCTTTGATTATACTTCTACGTATTTGCTTTGTTAATTGAATTCGGCCTCTTGTGTCCGTCCAACTGCCGCTGCGTGCTTTGCTGCTGCGTCTGTGTGTGTTGTGTTGGTTCAAGAGTTTCAACTATCAAATCTTGCTGTTTCTTTGTATATATGTCTACGCGTATTGCTTACTTACACTTTACACATACGTTGCTGGCACAAATTAGATATAATGAAGCTTCAAATCATTTGGTCTTCCTCAACTAATGAGATGCAAAGCTTGCAGTTGGCGTACTGGATCTCTGTGGAGGAAGTTTTGTTTATGATATTTATGAGGATGCGAGACATTCATAAACAGACAACAGAATATATTTGCATGTATTCTTCCCACACAGTTGTCAATATTCAATACTAGTATATAACTGGTATTATATGTAAATGAGATGCTAATATTTTCAGATTTACATAGCAGAAGGATTGCTGGTAGATGAAATTAAAAGATGCTATGTGCTATAAGTGTTGCTGTGGCCTTATGCTTATTTAATGTTAGTGTGCCTTGCGCAATCGGCACAATTAGTTTAGAAGGAAATGTGGTGCAAAGATGATTCAACAAAGGCGATTGTTTTCATACATGGAATCTGACAATTCTTTGAAAGAGTGCAAACTTATGTAAATAACTAAAGAACCAATAAGTTCCAGTTTCTAATAAATTCTTCTTTTTTTGTGATCATGTTCCGAATCATGTGTCCGTGTCCTTAAGTAGGGGCTGGCGACTGGCGACAGTCACCGCACAATGTGCACTCGATCATGGTAATAATATTATTCTAATGCAAATAATGTGTTGAAAAGCTTTTGTCTGCCTGTCCTGTGCTTTTACCATGCGATTGCCTTGTGCTTAAATTAGCTACGCTTCGGTGACTGATTTTAATTACATTTGGCTCTTTCCCATTCATACCTTAAACCTTATACTGCTACTCCTACTCCGCTCCGGTGATGTGATGATCATGATACTTTATATTCCCATGTTTGTGGATTAATGCATACTATATACGAATTAATTGAACTTTAATGGAATTGGTGGCTGCTGTAGTGGTAATGGATAACGGTATGGTAGTGCAGGAGTATTAGATGCAAATCATGTATACTTAGGATAATACTTAATTCTCATTCATGCTTGTTGCCAATTTACAAAACCAGTATTTGTGTTCATTTGATCATTCAGTGCGGACAGAATATTGGAATTGGAACAGCGCAGAGCAGGGTGCACTGTTTACATTACACAACTTTGGATGGAAGTCTTCATGCATGCTAATAAAGAGACCAAAAAAATAAAATCTTCTTTGTCCAGTTTCCTTCCATAAAATATACGCAGTATACAACTGTGCTGCTACTACTCCAGAAATGAAGCCTTTGAAATGTAGTAAGTAATAGAATTTTACTAGTTTGGCCTTCTTCTTCTTCTTAGTCTTCTACATTCTGCACTTCTCTTGCAAGTACTACAAGTACCATTTTGATAAATGTATGTGGCAACAATTTGTAAACGAACTTGGACGCACTATGCATGTTTCAAGTTCCAAACTTTTACGCAATGCAATATGTAACAACAAGTATAGAATGGTATTATCGTATAAAGAAGACTACTAAATGGTTAAACCATGCAGGAAGATGATAATAATAATAGTAAAAGTAAAGTAGTGAACTTCTTTCCATCTCTTCTTCTTTTTTTAACCGGATTATCACATTTTATTTGGCAGTTATTACAATTTATGGATTAAAATACTCAAAGACAAGACAACGTGTTGTGTTGTGCGTGCGTTATGTGCGTAGTACATTAAAGGCCTGTTGAGTGTTTGTGTTTGGGGAATCCAACTCAATAAATATAAATACAAATACAAATACAAACAAGAATCTCGAACTATTTCCACTTCCACGCTCCACTCCACTCCACTCCAATAGCATACACGAACCAGATGAAGAGGAGATTATCGTAGATGATTTGGCAGCATATTCAGTCGGAGTGTTTTTGCAGGCATGCAGAATGCAGATGCAAAAGACATGGCGACATGTTGGATTTCATCTTCATCCATCTTCTACCACGACATTGCGTAATTAACCTGAAATGAAATGATTCTAGAAAATGGATGAGACACACAAAGTCTAATTATCTCCGACAGTATAAATCTTGTTCACGACGGCATAAAATAATTCCTTAGAGTATTTGTCTTTGTGATTACATCACCGTCGTCAGTTGCCGTTATCGTGTTGTGATGCTTCTTGCATCCATTGCACATTTGCAATGCAATATTGCTGCTGTTGGTTCTTTAGTATGTAGTTCCTGTTAACTGCAAAATCATCAGTTCCTGGTCGTTGCTCTCTTACTTTGTTTACAGGGAAAGATGAATCACAAAGATGTAGACTTTGATGTGTGCAATGTATATAGTATTGTGTATTGTTGAGTTTGGCTATTGTTATTGCCGACCTCCTTCTACTTGATTGATAGTATTTGCGATTACAAGAAGATTCAAAGACTAGATCCGATTCGTTTTTTTTGTGTGTGTGTAAGTGTGCATGAATACTCACTACTCACTCATGAGAAACTACGAACGAGTTGACTGGTTCCAGCAGTTGTAGTCAGTAGGTGATACAAAGACCCTAAATTTCTTGCAGTACATTGCATGAAATGTATTTTTGTATCTCTCAATTTTCCATCATCAATCCTCCCTTTAGTCGTCACTTCTCAGCAGGCTTCCAAGATTCTGTTTCTGCTCGGCAGTTTGGCGCAGCCACGTCAGCATATCGAATTCTTGTTAGGTTTGAGCTTCAAGCATTGGCTAATATTATTATTGGCAATAATAATGGCATTACACTACTAAATACGCCGAAGTACACCGTAAAGGCAATAAAGCAATCATGGACGGACGTGGACGCTTGTTGCTTTCCGTTGCTAAAGGATTTATTTCTTCTTCATGATGGCTTGGGCGGAGGGAATTAGAATTAATGAAGAAGAACTACTCAAACACAAAATAGTGATAATACTGACGAGATGTGCCATGCCAAGTGGTGGTGAAAAGAAACCTGCAGACCACAAATATACAAACCAGACGAGAGTAACCAAAGTCAGTAACATGGACCGAAACCACAGGTAGACATGTACAGACCCCAAATCATGATTGACATTTGTACTGCTGTAGACTTAAGGAGCTTGTTTCTGAAAGGTGAAACCACATTTGAAAACTACGGTAGTGTAAATTGGGTTCTGTACTCGGCGCGTAGCTTCTGTTTCTTCTGTTAATTACTTGTGGGTTGTGGCTCAACTAGTCAAATATATTTTGGTACTACTTTTACTTAATTACTATCAAAATCAAAACCAATGCAGTGTACTATGAGCGGTTGAGCAGGAGCACAGTGCCAACCTGTCATATGTCAATCCATGTCAGTTTTGAATTTCGAGGTCGTTGAGATCTCCAAACTGTCAAAATATTTTCAATCATCGAGCCAAGGTTTTCAAGTTCCATCCTTTTTACGTACTAGGATTCTAGGAATTGGGGCAAGCTAAGCACAAAGTCCATTTTAATTGTAGTCGCTTGGCTAGACTGAAACCTTTGCGTCCATGTTTTTAATTAATTTGCCGTGCAAAGTTGGAACAGGGTTTTTAACTCGCAGTAGCAGTCGTGGCCCTGGTGGCCTTATCCTCGTTGATTGTGTCGTACATGTTTTGCTTTGATACATGTTGTGTTGTTGAATCATTACTCCAATTTGTCTTGCCCAGTTCAACCTGCCACAGTCGCATGTCGCAGTCGCAGCCCTACAATTTCAAGTATAAGTACTTCTTGTATTAAAAACGGCTTAAGAGAGCTTGACATTTTCATTTTTCTAAAATTGTGTTTCCAAATTGTAATCCTTCCAATCTTCTGCGCTGTACCACCTCAGTTTCTAATTATATTTATTAGCAGCCGAGAGCATTGACAAGAGCTACCGCTGCGAATTGTGCGCAGCACATAGCCACAACCTTACAGATGAAGACGATGTTTGTCGTGTCGACCACGAACACACACACACACACACGCCATGTGCAAGATTTGCACATCCTGATCCTGCTCTCTGGCCTACTGAGGTTGTTTCGTATCGTAGAATGTATTGCAGAAAAAAACTTAAAGTGGATCATCATATTTTTGTAGAGATTGAAAAAAAATTAAAAACATCAAGTTGAAACAAAATGTAATTAAAAATAATTAGTATTTGTGCCTATGTGTCCTGTCTGCCCGCCCGTTCATGCGAGATGTAAAACTCAAGGCCGTATTTGGATACAAAGTTTCTGTGTGGTTGACTTTCTCTTACATTCACACACGTACACACTACACACTGTAGAAGTCGTATTTCTTGTCCTTATAGGACAACAACGACAGCAAGTTTGGAAGTTCAATGGAGAAAGTTTTGAGTCATTAAAATCTTAGTGTGAGAGTTTG